>LUCW03001942.1:0-40000 GCA_001586965.3 Sphaeroforma sirkka | reverse complement strand
ATGGTCTGTAGACACTCACCGCCGTAGCGAGTTTCCATTCAGACATGTGCTGTTATTGTTCGAGTATATGATGATTTGTTTTAAGGTTTTATTTTAACTACTACGTGGATCTGTGTATGCACATGACAAAAACTAATAACCATATGCATGTATTGTACGTGCATCTCTGTGGATGTTACCTGTAACAAACCAAATGTGCGTACATGTACAGAACTAGCTCTCTATATATATATATATATATATAATCTCTCTGGATGTTATCTGTAATAAACCAAATTTGCGTATATATACAGATTTATCAGTTTATATATATATATATATACATATGCACTTCTACAGCTGCAGTACGAAGATCACTTACTTTTTCGATATAGAATGTGTACCAGATTCATACTCGTACACGTATCCCGAGTATTGCGTTTGTAGATCATATTACTCTCATTTAATTGATTTCCCACCTCGTCTTTCTCTCATTTGTGACCCATTCTCTATTCATACTTCCATCACCCTCTTGCCCTTGCTCATACGCACAACACTACTGCCCCCTGAACTCATAGGTGATCGCATGTGAGACCTCCAAGGAGAATCCCTATGATGAGCTGTGTGACATATGGTCCGTTGGTATCACGGCTATTGAGTTTGCACAAATGAACCCTCCATACCATGACCTGCACCCGATGCGCGTGCTCTTCCGTATACCGAAGTCCGTGCCCCCAAAATTGTCCGACCCGGATGCTTGGTCGCCTGAGTTCAATGATTTCATTCATCAGTGCCTGATCAAAGACCCGGCTCAGGTATTGCATGTATATATATACATAAGTACTGGTATCTATCTACAAACATATATTCTTCTTCATTCATAGTCTCACCCATTGCATTTTGTACAATAAAACAGCGCGCGTCGGCCAAGAAGATGCTGCAACACCCCTTCTTCACCGCCAACGGGTACAAGCCCACGCACTCGGAAATGCTCAGACTGCTGGCTGAGCGTTCGAGTATCGAAGAGTCTATGGAATCCGTTTCTATAGGCGAGGATGCAAGTGGGGACGACGTTAGTATGGATGAAGTGACTGACAATGTCAGTCGCATGTCTGTGGTCGAGCACTCAGATGCCGCCGATGGACCGGTGAGTGCGGTGTTTGTGGCCTGGCGGCAGAGCCCCACATTATGAAACAATGGTAGCAATGTCATGCGCACATGAGTGTAGTATGGGTCTGTGTTTGCCTGTGGTCATGCGCCCATGAGTGTAGTATGGGTCTGTGTTTGCCTGTGGTCCTGTGTGTATGTGGGTATGTGATAAATCATGCGCATATGAGTGTAGTATGGGTCTGTTTTTGCCTGTGGTCATGTGCGTATGTGGGTGTGTGATAAATCGTGCGCATAGGAGTGTAGTATGGGTCTGTGTTTGCCCGTGGTTCTGTGCGTATGTGGTGTGTGATAAGCCATGCGCATATGAGCGTAGTATGGGTCTGTGTTTGCCTGTGCTCATGTGCTTATGTGGTGTGTGATAAGTCATGCGCATATGAGTGTAGTGTGTGTCTATGTTTGCCTGTGGTTCTGTGCGTATGTGGTATGTGATAAGTCATGCACATATGAGTGTAGTATGGGTCTGTGTTTGCCTGTCGTCTTGTGCGTATGTGGGTATGTGTGGTTGTGAGTGGGATGAGTGGGGATGATGTCAGCAGATAGAAGGTAGCTGACAATGCCAGTCACGTGTCTGTAGTCTGAGCACTCAGGTTTCGCTGATTGACTGGTCAGTGGTGTTGCGCAATTGTTATAGTTCAGTTAGGAAGGTCTCTTGTGCGCTTATTATGAGTGTACTTTGACCGCGTGATGTCGTATTGTTGTTGCTGTGTAGTGTCTGTATTAGAGCTTTCGGGTGCTGTCGGTGTACAGGTGTGTACGATGTTGAAGAAGATAAAGCAGCCTCCGCAAGAGGGCACGGGGGCTAGTAGGCAGCCTAGAAGGGCCATTAGGTAGCCTACGAGGGCTAGTAGGTAGTTGAACCACAGCTTAGTATGTTGTGGACCCTGGTCTATGTACATGGTTAAATCGACACTACGACAAGGCTGCGACCTCGAATGTTTATCGTAGCTGTGGCTGAAATTTATCTATTTGTTGATGATGTGCAGACTGTTCTTAGCCCCTCAATCCCTGGTGTTTGTACATGGTTATAGCAATACTAAGGCAATTGGTTAAACAAACAGACCTCAATTGTGTAAGAAAACTAGCTGAAACGGTTAGAGTCACACCCAAGCTATGTCAGGGAGCTCGATTGTCCCACGAGGCCCAAAATAAACCCATTTGGTGACGCTGTGCAGAAGCCGTTCTTAGCCCCGAAACCGCAAACGGAGGAGCGGAAGGTCAATGTCGTCAAGACACGCACGATCCGCAACACAGACGGCACCTTCAAGCGAGTGACCACCAAGAAGAAGCTCACTGAAGTGGAGAACACGCGACAGGTATGCATGTGTGCATGTTTCCGACAACTACAGGCACGTCTTTGGCTGTCTGTCTGTCTGTAATGGAATGGGTGTGCATAAATGCTTATAGACTCTTGAGTATGAGGCGATGGCACGTAGTCATTGTCCAACCATAATGGCAATGCCCTTCATAAGAGATCCTCTCGCACTCCAGTTGGGCTGACCAACACCTTCGGCGTGTCCTTAATGCCATGTGCAGGTGCGAAAGGCGAAGGAGAACCAGATCCAGGCAGTCCGAAAACAGGCGCGTTTGGAACGGGTGGAGTCCAAGACTAGAGAAGCATCGAATATCAGGACACTGGAGATTGCCATGCGCGAGCAGGCGTCCCAATTGGCTATTGTACGGCGGCGGCATCAGGACAATGTGGATAGCATTCAAAGGTATAAGTGTATCAGGACAATGTGGATAGCGTTCAAAGATAAAAGTGTACGCGATATCTGCTGGTTTGCACGGTAGTCTGGTACTATTGACGAGCCCAAGGTGTACTACTACTTGTCACGTTGAGTGTTGAGTGAGATGAGCTGGAGGTATAGAAGTAGCAGACTATGGGCAGGCAAGCTCAGTTGTCAGTAGAGGAGTCTCTTAGGGGTCCCTTGCGACATACACGCAATGTCTCAAGAATACCTTTAATACGACTGCACCTGAAATTCACTTTAGGACTATGGACCGAAAAATTAGCTACTATGGACCGAGAGAAATTAGCTACTATGGACCGAGATCCCTTGCGATCGACACGTTCATTACCCCACATACACACTGCTGTCTCAAGATGTCTCAAGAATACCGTTAAAACGACTGCACCTGAAATTCGCTTTAGGACTATGGACCGTGATCCCTTGCGATAGACACGTCCATTACCCTACATACACGCACTGTCTTAACAATACCTCTCATACTCATGCGACTGCACCTAAATTTCGCTTTAGGACTATGAACCGTGAGCTGGACAAACACAAAAGCAGCATGCCCGACCTACTTAAACAGAAGGAGCGGATGCTCAGGAAGAAACGCGATAAGGATTTAGCCGAGCAGACCTCGCTCATAGACACGCAAACAAAGTGTGTAACGTGTGTCTACAGAGTGTGGGTTGTGTGTCTACAGAGTATGTATTGTGTATCTACAGAGTGTGTGCCTCGTGTGTGGGGTAGCCTCTGCGAGTGAATGGCCCATGTCCTGCTCAGACAGAAGGAGAGCGTGCATGTTGCCTGTCTTCTGCTTGTTCCATTGGGATAGGGGTATATGTTGTGTTTATGGGATAAGGATGTATGATGTGTATATGATTTAGGGATACATGCTCTGTGTGTGATACCTGCAGCCAGTCAAGTGATGATTATGTAGTTTGTGCGATGTGTATTGCATCGTTGGCCGTGTTTGATGCAGATGGATGTTGAAGCTGTGGTTATCTCTGCGTGTGACTCAGGCATGCTGTACGCTTTGGCTTCACAATCCACTCCTATGTAGTGTCTACGGAAAGGGTTGGAGTATGCATGGTTACAGCCAGAGTGTGTAAAGTAAACGCACTGATTATGTATGGTCGCAGCTAGGGTGTATAGAGAAAACGCATCGAGTATTCATGGTCACAGCTAGGGTATATTAAGTAAACGCATTAAGTACATATGGTCACAACTAGCGTGTCAAGTAAACGCATTGGGTACGTATGGTCACAACTAATGAGTATAAAGTAAGCACATTGAGAATGTTTGGTCACAGCTAGGGTATATAAAGTCGCTTTAGTTCTGCGCCCGAAGTGTCTGTGATATGAAACACTTAGCTTGCACATACATGAACGTTCGGATTCCTCCAAGATATGGCTTATTAACACATTGTTGTTTTCCCCCTTAGCTACGATACACACACACACATATATATATATATATATATATATATATATATATATATATATATATATATATATATATATATGCCTTCCTAGGTACGGCTTGTATACACATAGTTGTTTTCCTCCTGAGCTACAGAACACTAATACATTCTTCTGTCTGCCTTTCTAGGTATGGCTTGAAAGAACTCAAAGCACAGCTCAAGAAGAACGACTACTCAAAGGCGGATGTCAAGGCCAAATTAGAGGTGTACGAGAAGACGCACAGCCAGGAGAAGAACGACCGGCTGAAGGAGTGGAGACGTGCACAGGAGGCTCAGCACAACAAGGTAGGTGGGTGTACTGTGAGTCATAGTGTCCACACTAGCATATGACACGTAGAGTGATGCACAGGAGGCTCAGTACAAGAAGGTAGGTGGGTGTACTGTGAGTCATAGTGTCAACACTTGCATATGACACGTAGAGTGATGCACAGAGGCTCAGCACAAGTAGGTAGGTGGGTGTACTGTGAGTCATAGTGTCCGCACTTGCACATGACACGTAGAGTGATGCGTATGCGTCCGCATTTGTGGGTGGTATGCTTGGGTATTGTTTATTGTGGGGGTATGCTTGGGTATTGTTTATTGTGGGGGGGGGTATGCTTGGGGATTGTTTATTGTGGGGGGGGTATGCTTGGGTATTGTTTATTGTGGGGGGTATGCTTGGGGATTGTTTATTGTGGGGGGGTATGCTTGGGGATTGTTTACACTATGGGGGGTATGCTTGGGGATTGTTTATTGTGGGGGGTATGCTTAGGTATTGCTTATTGTGGGGTGTATGCTTGGGTATTGTTCATTGTGGGGGGTATGCTTGGGTATTGTTTATAGTGGGGGTTATGCTTGGGTATTGCTTATTGTGTGGGATATGCTTGGGTATTGGATTCGTATAGGGTTGTATGTATAGTAGATACCTTCGGCTGTGTGGTTGCGTATTCCTACGGGTACCCCTGTGAAGGGGTGGGAGGGAGCGAGTTTTATTTTAAAGGCTATGTATGTGCCATGCAGCTGTGTGGTAGGTAGGGCTGTTGGCGGATTTTGCCCAGGCTCTTCAGTGTCGACAGACGCCAAGCACACTGTCTGCTACGCTATACAGCCCTAGAGAGGAATGGTTTGAGGTGGTTGTACCGTACTGTCTTGAGCTATTCGTCGGTTTATCGTACGGTGCACACAGTAACTAAACATACGCCGTCGTGTATGTACTACATCAATGTGAAGGCTTTCAGCTGACACTCGAGTATAGTCCCAGCAGTATCACCTGTTAATGATTTTAGACTCTCTGGCTAATATGACAATATCCCATTGTGGTAGCAGCAGTGTTGCCTGTTGTATCTTCCGTGTCCCTCAGCTTATGTGACAATCTCCCCTTATAGCTCTAGCAGTATCACCTGCTGTATCCTCCAGCTTATGTGACAATCTTTCATTTTGGTTACGCCACACGCAGACGTATTCCATGTTAACGGTGCACGTGTGTGGCCGCTGCACGCACATGCAGAGATGTGCGTGTCGTCTGACCTTCTGTAGTTTCCGTGAATCACATCTCCTACTATTGTTTGTGTGTACGAGTTAATAACTTAGCTTATATGTATTGCTTTCACCATCCGATTGCCTGGCGTACAGATGTGAATTACGTATATTCGAGTACACCAGCGTAGAGCATAAATGGGTTGGAATAGACAGTGTGAAGTGGGCTTTGTTAACGTATTAAGGTTATTGATCACATATAAGCTTAAAAGTATAGTTGGGGGGAACAGACAGTGTGAAGTGAGCCTTGTTAACGTATTAAAGTCATTGATCACATATAAGCTTAAAGTATAGTTGGTGTGGTACAGACAGCATAAGGTAGATGCTGTTGATGCATTGGCATGTTCTATCTTAAAAAGGTCAATGAGTATAGCTGAGGTAGATACATCAATTAAGGCAGTAAGTTTTTGAGGTTAACGTAAATCCCGGAGAATGATAAATCGATATCGACTGCAGAATCGGCTTATACATGAAGAGATGGGAAGCTCTGTCTAGCTATCGAGACGCATGTGTATATTGCACTAGAGTGACTGTCCATTCTGTTCTTTGGCTTACACATACCACATGCAGGAGCTGTTAGAGTCGGAGTTACAGCTGCTCGAAACCCAATACCAATTAGAGTACAACGGCACCAAACAACTGCACGCGGCCAACATGAGTTGGCTGAATGTGGGCGAGAAGAAGATCTGCTGGGACAACCTCAACAAGATGCACGCGCTAGAGCGACAGATGCTAGAGCAGCAGAAGGAGGCCGAGCTCACCAGGGGGATACAAAATCATAGGTGGGTGTGGCTGTGGCTGTGGCTGTGGCTGTGGCTGTGGCTGTGGCTGTGTGTGTGTGAGTTTTACGGGGATATGAGGATGGGTTGGTGTTGGGTTTAAAATACATGTGCACATAGACACATCATAGGGACGTCCGGGTGTCATGCGAACATAATACTATGTCTGTGTCAGTGATGAAATAGCTATGAGATGTGTGCACATAGACACATCATAGGGACGTCCGGGTGTCATGGGAACATGGTGCTATGTCTGTGTTAGTGATGAAATAGCTATGAAATGTGTGCACATACAAGCGCACCTTGGGGATTACATAGTGATATATCAATGGCAGATACCCTGCTACTGCAAAAGCCCTGTGTAAATAACTGCTACTACATTGGCATTCTGTACGTGCTTGTGCGTATTCATATAGTCCCCTGTCGATACGGTATGTGTTTGTGTGTAGTCAATTACTACTATACTGGTATACGGTATGTGTTTGTGTGTAGTCAGTTACTACTATACTGGTAAACGGTATGTGTTTGTGTATAGTTAATTACTACTATACTGGCATACGGTATGTGTTTGTGTATAGTTAATTACTACTTTACTGGCATTCGGTATGTGTTCGTGTGTAGTTAACTACTACTATACTGCCATACGGTATGTGTTTGCTCGTAGCAAACTAGTACCCCTCATACTCCGGTTACCTTCTTGCACTCAAAGCCCACTCAGACCTACCCACATGCGTCACACGGTCAATGTAGTTAAACGGCGTGAGCCTTGTCAGGGCATATTAGTATGCCTGTGCACACAGTTTGTTATACACGTGTCTCTATGACTACCTATACACACAGTTTGTTATACACGTGCATCTATGACTACCTATACACACAGTTTGTTTCACACGTGTCTCTATGACAACCACAAGACGGGCTACTCCGGAACAGTACACTACTACCTCGGCCACTACCACACGAGGGTGTCGTCCCCTGGTGTATACTTATGCGTCTCGTGCTGTGGCTGCGTATATGATTAGATATGCCCTACACATCCCAAGAAGACAGTTCTGTACTGAAGAAATCAGTTCTATACTAAAGAAGTTAGTTATGTACGTGAAAAGTTTTTTGCTTAAGACAGTTATGTACTTTTAAACAGAACACTCTTTCCTCTGAAGCGTACATTTACTCTTATCATACTGAATCGGGAGTCGTCACAGCAGCACTAGGCAGATTGTACGTTTTGTCGTGCGTGTCACATCTGTTGGTCTGTTCTCTGACTACTCTCTCCATGAACACAGCAACTGCACTAGGCAGATTACATTCACTGTCGTGCGTGTCACATCTGTTGGGCTGTTCTCTGACTACTCTCTCCATAGACACAACAACTGCACTAGGCAGATTACATTGACTGTCGTGCGTGTAACGGATGTCGTCGTATCTTTGACTGATGTCCCCACTGACACAACAACTGCACTATACAAATGACGTTCCTGTCGTATGTGTAACATATATGGTCGCCTCTGTATCTGATCGTCGCCCGTCTGTCCGTTCTTAAACAGTCATCGGCTGGAGATGCAGAGCGAGATCAACAAACAGCGCAATGCCAATCTACAGGCGATCATCCGCGTCATGAGGAAGAAGCAACTGCCCAGAGACCAGGACACCCAATTTAGAAGCGCATTACATGTATGTCCACGCACCGTTGCGCCGCACTCTCACGTACACTCCATGGTTGTAGGGTTTATGGTTTTAGGGGTTAGAGTTTATGGTTTTAGGGTTTATGGTTTTAGGGGTTAGAGTTTATGGTTTATGGTTTTAGGGTTGAGTTTATGGTATTAGGGTTTATGGAATTAGGGTTTTAAGGTTGGATGCTTGATACTACGGAGTGTTCGGGACGACGATGCATGTACGCGTATATCATCTGCACCTGTGGTGTAGTGTGATGGGTGTGATGGGTGAGATGGGCATGCTCTCGTGTAAAACACTTCACACGTCACTCGTCACTTCGAGGTGAAACGATGTGAATAAGCTAGGCTGAACAATGGTTTAACTAAGCTAGGCTAAACAAAGGTTTAACTAAGCTAGGCTAAACAATGGTTTAACTAAGCTAGGCTAAGCAAAGGTTTAATTGGGCTAGGCTAAACAAAGAACTTAGCTAGGCTAAATAAAGGTTTAACTAAGCTAGGCTAAACAAAGGTTCAGGGATTAAGTTTCTGTAGATGACGATTCAATACTTGGAAGTCAGGCACGGCCCCAGAAGGTCAGACAAGACAGGTTGTGCGGCTCTATTCAGGACTACCTGTAACACTGGCACACCCCACACCCACGCTTCCTCTACCCAATCCACAGCTATATTCAGGACTACCTGTAAAACTGGCATACCCCACACCCACGCTTCCTCGACCAAATCCACAGCTATATTCAGAACTACCTGTAACACTGGCATACCCCATACCCACGCTTCCTCGAACCAATTTACAGCTATATTCAGTACCACCTGTAACACTGGCACACCCCATAACCACGCTTCCTCGACCCAATTCACAGCTATATCCAGTACCACCTGTAACACTAGCACAACGCTCACCCACGTTTCCTCAGCCCAATTCACAGCTATATTCAGTACCATCTGTAACACTGGCATACCCCATACCCACGCTTCCTCGACTCAATTCACGGCTATATTCAGTACTACCTGTAACACTGGCACACCCCATATCCACGCTTCCTCGACCCAATTCACAGCTATATTCAGTACTACCTGTAACACTGGCACATCCCATACCCACGCTTCCTCGACCCAATTCACAGCTATATTCAGTACTACCTGTAACACTGGCACACCCCATACCCACGCTTCCTCGACCCAATTCACAGGACTTTAAGGAAAGTGAACAGATGTTGATTGAGTCTCTGAAGACGTCCAACAGAGCGAAACGAGACAACTGTGGCCTTCCGAAGGCGGAGAGAAAACGACTCAAGGCCCAACACATGGAAGAGGAACAACTGCTGATCAAGGTGTGTGCATGTATAGTCATATGTCTAGTTGCAGGGGGGGCCTTGTGGGGTGTGGGGGGTGTGGAAGGTGTCTTATTGTCTACATGTCAGCTGCTGATCAAGATGTGTGCATGTATAATCATATATCTAGCTGTGTTTATGTGTGCATGTGTAGTCAAATATCCAGCTCTGTTTGCGTGTGCATATATAATCATATATCTAGCTGTGTTTGTGAGTGTGTGTGTGTGTGTACCTCGGCGCAGGGCAACGTAGTAGCAGCTAATAGACTGGATGTATGTTTCCGTGGATGTATGTTACCGTAGATGTATGTTTCCGTGGATGTATGTTTCCGTGGATGAAAGTTTCCGTGGATGTGTGTTTCCGTGGATGTATGTTTCCGTGGTTGTATGTTTCCGTGGTTGTTTTTCCGTGGATGAAAGTTTCCGTGGATGTGTGTTTCCGTGGATGTGTGTTTCCGTGGATCTATGTTTCCGTGGATCTATGTTTCCGTGGATGTATGTTTCCGTGGATCTATGTTTCCGTGGATCTATGTTTCCGTGGATTTTTTTCCGTGGATCTATGTTTCCGTATCATTCGTCCTCGTGTATAACCCTGTGTAGTGCGTTGGGTTTGTCAACTGCATTGTCGTACGGCGACCCCTGTCGAGTACTCACAGTGCGCGTGCCTAGTTGCTGTTGCTAGGCGTGTTCACTATACCTGCGTCGTAATGCTGACACGTGAGCTGTTGCCAAACACGTACGGAAGGGAATGTGTGAATATCTTCTGTGGCTTGTGTGCACCTGCGCGGACGGACTGTCTGCGAAGTATATCTAAATGTTATATCAGCAGTATAAACCCAGGTTTATGGGGTGTGAAGGATCACTCACTGTGTGAACTGACTGTCTGTGTAGTATGTCTAAATGCTACACCGGCAGAATAAACCCAGGTTTATGAGGTGTGTAAGATGCACTCACTCCGTAAACTGACTGTTTGTTGTGTTAATTAATACATTAGGAGAACAAGGTCAGGTTTATGGCGTCGGAGGAGAGGAAGAGGAAGCGACTGGCAGCAGAGATGGATGAAAAGTAAGTCACACCCATGATAACACAATGCAACAGTTCAGCTACAGCTAGGCTGCAGGTAAGCTACAGCTGGCTATACTTCAGCGCAAGAAGACTTGGTGTCAATTTCTGGTTGCGCACTGGCCAAATGAGGATCCACGGTATGCGTTTGCATGAGCGTACGAGAGTATAACTCAAAATGTAAACAGCCTGGTACTTCGTGTGCTTCGAAATGGTGTGGTTGTTCATATGTCTGAATTAAATGTTTTATTTGTGTATGTGTCTTTAAATGTTTTATTTGTTCATGTGTCTTTAAATGTTTATTTGTTCATGTGTCTTTTAATGTTCTATTTGTTAATGTATCTTTAAGTGTTTGTATCTTTAAATGTTCTATTCGTGTATTTGACTTTTAAATGTTCTATTTGTTCACGTGTCTTTAAATGTTGGTGTTTGTTCATGTGTCTTCAAATGTTCTATTTGTGCATGTGTCTCTAAATTGGTTGTTGGTGTTTGCTGTCTCTGTTGATCAGGATTAGACACATGAATCAGCAGTCGGCTGAACAGGCCGAGGCGGAGATGTCGGAGATCAACGAGTACAACGAACTCAGGAAAGAGAAGATGCACCTCAAAAACCAGGTATGTCTATATACACAGTGTACGTGGGCTGCTCAGGTGTACGTATATACTTAGTAAACGCGTGTTACTCAGGAACTATATATCTTACGAGTGTACTAGGAAGTATGGGATTGTTGTGCCTACAAGGTGTACTTACCCCCTCTCCGTTGGAGTTCATGTTCGAACATACTAAATGTAAATAGTGGTTTCCTTTCTCCCACACAGCATGCTTATGTGAACTGGGGTTTTCTTTCTCTCACGCAAATGCAGTGGTTTCTTTTCTCCCACACATGCTTTATGTGAACTGGGTTTTTCTTTTTCCCACACAAAATGCTTAATGTAGACGGTGGTCTTTTTTTATCCCCACATGCTTTATGTAAACTGGGTTTTTCTTTCTCCCACACAAAATGCTTAATGTAGACAGCGGTCTCTTTTCTTCCCCACATGCTTTATGTAAACTGGGGTTTTCTTTCTCCCACACAACATACTTTTTGTAAACAGTGGTTTCTTTTTCTTTTTCCCACACAGAGCGCAGACGAGGCTTTAAAGCGCAAATACGACAAACAAGTGGAAGAATTCCACCAGAACTTCGAAACACACCTTGAACAACTAACAGCAAGGCAGAAGCTGGAGATGGAGTCATTGGCCCACAAAGTATGTGCGTGTTAATCAGGCAACAGAGTGTGGGAGTGTGTGTGTACGTGAGTGAGTGTTGTCGACGATTGCGTGTGGTTGGGAAGCCCATCAGACGGGGAGAAAGGGGTTTACATTTCCTGATATATTGTACACCCGGTTAAGTAAACGGATCAAAGTTTTCAAATGAAACGTGTCATAGCAGGTAGTGCACACGTGCGACAGAGACGAACTACGCGCATTTCTCCCAATCAATAAGTGTAGTAACGAACGTAGCAAGAGATTGACTACTGGAGTATAAGTCACATATATAGTAGCACGCATCCTTGCCCTTTGATTAAGTATACTTCATTCGTATAGTAGCACACATCCATATCCTCTGATTAAATATACCTCATTCGTATAGTAGCACACATCCTTACCCTATAGTTAGGTATACCCTATTCGTATAGTAACACACATCCCTACCCTTTGATTAAGTTTCCCTCATTCGTATCCATACCTTTTGATCAGGTATACCTCATTTCTATAGTAACACCCATCCCTACCCTTTTGCACCCCCCAGTACGTACAACTGCGAGATCAAGTGATTGAGAAGTGGTCCAACGCGGCCGCGGGCGGGTCGAGTGTGTCGTTGAACAACAGCTCGCAATCCGGACTCAACTTGGTGTATGTGTAGCGTGTGTGTACAGCCATTGCGCTGGCTGGGTGTGCGGCTCCGTAAGCCTGAAGCCTTAAGTTACCCGCACACGCACCACATCCAGCGCAAAGGTCCAGTCATTAGACCAAGTAGAGTTTGTAGTATTATTTATTAAACATGCTTGTGATAGATACATAACATGTACATATTAAGTAGAATTTGTATTATTATTAAACGTGCCTGTCACAGATACATAACATGTACGTGTCTATCTGGTCTTTGTATGCGTTCGGTTTGTGTGCGCTCGTTTCGCAAGTCGCTTCTATGAGCCGTGATTGTGCAGCCTATGGTAACGTCCATGTCGTGTGTTGGACCACTGGCACACATGCTCTCGCATCGCATCATTGCACACATACTCTCACATCGCATTCATGGCACACACACTCACATCGCATTCATTGCACACATTCTCTCTCACATCGCATTCATGGCACACATACTCTCACATCGCATTCATGGCACATACTCTCAAATCGCATTCATGGCACACACACTCACATCGCATTCATTGCACACATTCTCTCACATCGCATTCATGGCACACATACTCTCACATCGCTTTCATGGCACACACACTCTCACATCGCATTCATTGCACACATACTCTCACATCGCATTCATTTCTTTGCAGTTCGTCTATCCGCTCCTCCTCATCGATGTCTAGTCACCGCAGCTTTAGGACGTGAGGTAGCGCACCTCCATCGCCGAAAGCCTTCTACATAGTACACCCCTGGTGGCATGAGTGTGAGCGTACCTGAGCTCTACGGCGGCATAGTATAATGACCACAGACTCAGTTTTAGGGGTTTAGAGTTGGCTTGAGCGTACCTGAGCTCTACGCCGGCATAGTGTACTGGCCACAGACTCAGTTTTAGGGGTTTAGAGTTGGCTTGAGCGTACCTGAGCTCCACGCCGACATAGTATACTGGCCACAGACTCAGTTTTTGGGTTCTAGGGTTGGCTTGAGCGTACTTGAGTTCTACGCCGGCATAGTATACTGGCCACAGACTCAGTGTTTGGGTTCTAGGGTTGGCTTGAGCGTACTTGAGTTCTACGCCGGCATAGTATACTGGCCACAGACTCAGTGTTTGGGTTCTAGGGTTGGCTTGAGCGTACTTGAGTTCTACGCCGGCATAGTATACTGACCACAGGCTCAGTTTTAGGATTTTAGGGTTGACTTGAGCATACCTGAGCTCTACGCCGGCATAGTATACTGGCCACAGGCTCAGTTGAGTAACATACAGAGTGCCTCGAATGGCTCCGCTAGTATGCGCTTGGCGGTGCCATAGACTACCTGGCGATGTCCATCGCGCAAGCACTGGACAGCCTACGCCTGCACCGAAACTTAGCACCGAATAAATAAAACCAGCCGTCCAGTGGGTCCAATAGTATTCACACGTAGTGTTGTCCCGTTTGTTTGTTTTTTCTGTGTATTCAAGGCCCCGGGTAAATCATATAGTAACTAGCCCTGTTTGCTTAGTGGTAGAAACAAGCCGTACCTTTTTTGTCATCACCGTTTTTTTGTCATCACCGTCCTTGTTATTACTTTTCTTGTCACCATTATCGTCATCATTGTCGTCATTGTCGTCACAATCACACCTATTTGACCCAGCTCGGTAATCTCGTGAACGGTGTCGTAAATATCTGCTCTGGATTACGTGTATGTCACTGTTTGACATTTGGTATACGTGCGCAGTCAATTTGTGTTGGGATAATCCCTTGAGATACACAGCATTCATGATACCGGAAGATAAGCGACCGTCAATGCCCGTATCGAGTCGAGTTTTTATCAAACCGTACTTGTTCAAAACGCACGATTCATCCACTCTAGTCGCTGTCGGACCAGCATGACCAAACCCTAAAACATAAATTAAAGCGTGTAATACACTGGCGTGCCACGCGTCGGTCGACACAGATAGTTCGGCTGACGGTAGAATAAGATTTATACCATAAGTATCCCGTCTAAAACTTACCAATTTGACCGTTAATTACACAGTCTATATCCCAGAAATCCTGAGTCTAGTGAAAACACAAATAAAGACTCAGTCCGGTTCTCTCAGACTAATGACTTTTCCAAGCTGAGATAACCGTACTTGAGAAGGGGTATATTGTATCCCTTGAATCGTAACTTCCAGCTACTCTTAACACTACATTTTTTACAATATCCTTATAGATAAGTCAACTATAGTCTGTGACACAAGCAACTCATGAAAGAACCAAAAGGAAGTTCAACTACCATAGAATAGTGATTCAAGAACTCTATTTATTTTGCACTAAGGAGTAGAAGTGGGCAACAAGCTCAACTTTCAAGCGAAGAGGAAGCGGAGGTCAACAAGAGGAACCGACGGGAAGGAGAACTCACCTAGAAGCGAAGCCGGCGCAAGATAAACTGAAACAGGAAGAAAAGAAGCTTGCCTGGGCACAATAGAAACCACAAGAACAACAGGTAAACTTCTTAAGAAACAACAGGTAATTTTCTTATAAGTGAAAGTGAGTTACAAGGAGTGTGTTCTCGAAAAGTATCACGGTGATTAATTCATCAATGTTGGGGATTTACAAATCCGAGAAAGTGTCAATCAACATCGTGATTATATAAATGTTCCCACAATAGAATATACGTCCTAGCAAATCAGACGAGGCTCAACATTACGTTTGTATCAGAGGTACAAGCGTAAGGGGCTTAGGCTCACAAAATAAGGCATTGGAAAAGGCACCCAGCGGTACTAGCACTGATGCATGAAGCTACTAACCGAACAATGTAGTACAGAGAACATTTCAATCTACAAAAGAGAACTTATCGCATTAAGACATCCAGTTTAGTCCATCAAGGATAACACGATTACATTGCACAACAAGAAGCAAGTAATAGCACACAAGAAGATGCACAACACAGAGTCAGTAACATTTCCAAAATAGAGAGAATTGACTAGAATAAAAGGGTATGCAGGTTTAAATCTTAGAACATCAAATAGGTATGAAGGTTCAAATCTTAGAACATCAACACGTGTGCGAAATAATCGAAGGAGTTGTTTGAGAAGGTTCACAAAGAACACAGATATAACAACTCGACACAATCACAGGCAGTAAATGAAGAAGCTTTAAATCGATCAGATCTCAAAAAAAACAAGCATCTAAAAATCCTTCTAGCCAAACAAGTGATACCACAAAAATAGAACACACACAAAGAAAAAGTAATCAAGAACTAGTATGACCAAGCGGATCAGGTACGAAGCTGAAAGATCACATAGCGGTCACAGAACAAAATTGCATCAAAAATCAGAAGGGGCAAAGGGTTTCATCTCCACCGGAGAGTGGTTTTTAAAATGACAAAGCACCATCATTACCCCATCGCGGAAGGGGGGAAACTATTCTCCATAACCGCACTAGAACTCTTGGCGGTTGTCTATATGGCGGACACATTTGGTCCAGTGTGGAGTGGTCGACATATAGTGATTCTGTCCGACATTGAAGGGGCCGTTGCAAACGTAAAAACGCGCACCCGCCCAGTTGCAGATATACTCAGTCTTCTGCGACTATTAACGGAGATTGAAGTATCCTTCGACATTGAGAGCTCCTGCGAACACGTACCAGGAGTTAACAATGAGATCACGGACTATATATCCCGCGATCGTCTGAATGATGCAAGAGCAATGTTTCCTAATATCTACCCGTACCCAATACCGCTGGGTCACCGTGCGCGACTACAAGAAATCGCGTTCGCAGCTCACCGACGCAGAGCTATATAGTAAACAAACGCACAGGCCTTTACCATTTATTTAATAAAAATAGTGTACGTAGCGCTAATCGCGATTCTGCTTCACTTACACCCTTTGAATAGGTCAGTTACAAAAGCCGAGTGGTCACGCAAATTCAAGCACTTAGTTAAAGCATATGGTTGTCTGGACCCCAAAAAGAATACTCCGGTCACTTACTGCGCATCGGCAACCAAATTTCGGTTCAAACCAAATCATCGCGCTTGTTGGTTCCGCCTATGATACTTCCGATCCAGGCCAGCCAACACATACCAAATTCATCCGTGGTCTGGTGCGGCATTAGCTTAGCCCCATCCTCGCTCCTCGACCGGATTATGACGAATAACCTGGTCCTTCTCGGTATTTCATACTCTACACTAACCCATTCCGCGGCACTACACGACGCAGACCCGATCCGTACCACAGAAGTGGGTACTCTACTTAGTAGGTCAGCAAGCGAATATATGGAACATTCGATAGTAACAGTGTTTTGTCAACACCGGCCCGAATTGACTCAGCGCATATCTTCCATTGTCGACTCACTTGGCCCAAGCTTCAAACGGGAATTTACTGACCACTTCTTCCCATCATTCTTTCCTGAACCACTACAGCGACTATGAGAGCCATACCATATGTTCATACATTGTAACATACATACTTGTCATTTTTGAGATGAATAATATTATCCTTATCAGCTCTGAAACAATCTGGTTTGTCCGATAGAAGTGAAGATCCTTTGACGCTGAACTTTGGATACCCACTTTATTTGTGGGCGCCTATCCGAGATAGATCATGCACGTGTAGCATACACATACGTGAAATCACTAAACACTGCACAACCAACACAGGCGCTCTCGCCGAATAATACCTCATCTCACTGAATATTCCAAGCCTTGGGAACAGCTCAAAGCGCATAGTCCGGTTGCGGCGTTCCCGGAAGTCTTTCCGAGTTTGTGTAGGCATGATGCAGGCAGTGCGTCTGGTACATCATGTGCGCACGCACCACACATGCCTCAAAGCAAACCAAAACGATTTCATTGTTTTTTACGAAAAAAAAAAAATACGAGGCTCAAAATAGCTAGGATAGCAAGTAGACGCTAATTAGAGATAATGATTAGGAAAGCCAAGCGCACGAGGGCATAATGTTATTGTTAGAGTGAAATGTAGTAGACTTTAAATAAACTGCAAATGTATGTATTTATTTCTGACCTCACCTTTGGTTTTATACCTAAGGTGTTTGTGCTAGTGTTCAGTCGCTTGGGCTGGCCAGGGTAAAAGCTCATATTGTCAGTATGAGAAACCTTATGCGGAACACTTTAACATTTCGATGCCTTTCTACTTTAACTTCGCTGCAACTAAATCTCACGCTGATCACATAATGCCTTTCCGCATAGGTTGTGACTCACATAGAACCGCAGCTATTAATAGAATGTTGCGGTTGACAGGCTTAATCTACTCTCGGGAATCGGCTGAGAAACTTAATCTGCTCTCGGAAGTCGGTTAAGAAATAACTCAACTCTTGGGAGTAATTTAAACAACTTGATTAGCTCTCGGGAGTGAGCTAACTCTGAAGACTTTCATAATTAAAGATGGTTTGTTGCTGAAAAATCTGGCCTAAAACCTGTAGTCTCTCAGTGATAGTGATTGCAAAACATAGAATATATATTTGGTAAAATATTAGTGGACGTTATATGTATAAATTATGGGTGTCAAGAACAACCAAAATCACACTTCCGCACACGCACTAGTCGACAGCAAAATAGAACCAAAGTAACACTCACCCACCCTACAATTGAAAAATTCGGTATGTAAAACTCTAGTTTAAAAAGCTTTTAAGAGCAAATACAACCCGATAGCTTCCGTGGACCCGCGTTGCGCCGTTCGCGGAAGTCTGTCCGAGTTTGTGTGGGCATAATGCAGACAGCGCGTCTGGTACACCACACAAGCCTCACTAAAACATACTAAATACATACACACACACATATATATATATATATATATATATATATATATATATATATATATATATATATATATATATATATATATATATATATATATATATATATACTTGGGTGGTGTTTGTCTCACTGTTACGTACCACACGCAAGCTCCGTCAACCTATGAACAGATAGATAATGATCTTGTAGGTTATTATATCGATACAACAGACACTATCGACATAGATCACTCTTGGCTATTGTTCCATGGGCTTTTAGTGTTCAAGGCCAGGGGTAGACCATATAGTAAATAGCCCCGTTTGCTCTAGTGGTAGAAACAAGCCGTGTGTTATGAGATTTTGACTGTCTCTCGCAGTATATGCTGAACTGAGTAAAATAGCAGTTAGTGCGCTAGGCCCATTCTAGTCCGATTCCGACCGGTATTATAGGCCTGAAGGGATAATAAGTTGTACACAGCTTCCTGGTGGTAGAGTATATTTATTTAAATCTCGTTTGCAAAACTTATATCATCTGTCACGCTAATGGAAACCGTACCAGCAGCTATCACCCCAACACTTCACACCTGGATCTCTGATCAACTAGCCAATACCCGGGGTACACCACAGGAAACATAGTGCTTGTTCAAGAGGATAGCATAGAGGTTTACTTCAAAGGTATAGTTTCTAAGCCGTATATTAACAATTTGGCGCTGTGTTTCTGCGCTCCGAGAAAATATATGTGCGGCAACCATTCTATTCATATACAAGCTGGGTAACCCGATAGCGTACTAACAAACCGCACAGTTACAGAGACATACTTCTGAGCCTGCCAGGGACGCTTCTGCTTCGTCGAGAGGAACCACTTGGCCTTCTGATGAGACCATGATTCCAACTAATTTCCTTCGCACTACCGGCAAGGTTACATGATTCATACTGTGGTGGTATCATATGGGCATTGAACAACAGCCACAAATATTGGTATGTTTTCGTATATATATATATTACATTCTAATGAAGACTACATATTTTATTTAGAGTAGATTAACTTTAAGAGTGATGCGCCAAAAAAAATTCACAAGCAATCTCATACCTTTAGCCTTCTTCTCTGTTATATAAAAAAAATTGGAAAAAAAAGAGGCTATGCTTATAGCCATAACCACTATTTATTAATTTTATTGATTTTTGTTCTTTCATGTCTCTTCTCTCTTGTAATAGCCACAAGGGTATAGTTCGGTACTATACTTAGGTACCAAACTACAGAGGTCTATCACTTAGGAGGATGGACAAGGAGCTGTCATGGCGATTAGTAAACTTATATATAATTCTACTGATGGAGCTGATATGACAGGATAGAGGATCTTGTGGACGCCAGGCCAGCATAGTGAGGATGAAGGAAGAAGTAGCTTGGAGTTCTGTGGCTGACTGAGAAAATATACTTATAGGTTGTACAGTAGGGATATCCGAGCATTTGTGCTGGAAGAGCTCGGAGGAATGTCTAATAAATTGTTTGAAACCCTACTGTGTTGATAACTACAATTAGACATACTGTGCTTGACTAGCAGGTAGCTACGATATAATTACGATAGACAGTGCTGATAGACCGACTTATTTAATTTTGGGCCGATGTGTCAATTTTTTTTTTGATTATGGGTAGATTTTTTAACAACTCCACGTCGAACAAAAATTGTAATAGTATTATTGAAGGTGCACGGTTCATGTAAGCGTCTCGATGATGACGACCGGACGTTCCTGTTGCCTTGGTTTAGGGCGCGGGATGAATGCAAGACGACCAGGGCGTATTCTCTCTTGCTCAAATTCAAAGAGCAAACTAGCGCTGGTTGCGACCAGTGTGTGGCCTTGATGATACGTCAGGTTAGCTCATCAGTGGAGTATAAACTGCGATCTCGGTTTAACAATAAGCCTACGGTCACTCGGATGGTGAGAGACTACAGTAGTAGACGTAATTTTATATACGTTAATAACGTTTTGCGTCGTCAGCCCGAGAGTAATTTGAGATTTGTTCTCAAATTAATATAAGTATAGGTGGGAGCCCGAGAGAACGTAAGAGTAATTTGAGACTTCTTCTCAGGTTATTCTATTTATAGAATACGGGCCATCGGTTAGCCAAGAGCCGAGGTCCGAGACTGAGAGTAGTAACAGAGAATATGATATATTTATTTCTAGAAAATATATCCGAGTGCTAAAGTGTGCTGCATAAGGTTTCTCATACTGATCATATGAGTTTTTACCCTGGCCAACCCAAGTGGTTGAACACTAGTACAAACACCATCAGTATATAACTGAGGTTGAGATCATAAGTAAATTTAATCGAATGCACCATACTTTAGATACACTAGCACTTTACTATCAGTCCCCTACACCGCCGCTAACAGATGGAGCATAACACTATGCGCACGTTTGGACCCTGTGCTAAGCTGTTTAACCAAGGTAGGAGTGTGGCCGTTCAAGCCTGGGCTGCTGCGCAGAACTAAAAGGTGACACATATGCTCTGTACAAAGAGCGTCAGCGGCTTGCTCAGGAGCTAGCTGAGATTGGCATAAATCGATCGTGCAACAGGAGTCGATGGACATCATAGAAAGTGAAGAGGGTATTAAGGACAGCTCTGATTATTAATATGAGTGTATGCGGGCACCTATGCTTATCTAGAAGCGTTCAGACAGTGGTATTTCTTCTCGACAGCACTCTTCTGGGGATAGATCGACAGATAGTACCGGTGATCACCAGGCGACGACGACGGTGGTGTTGATGACGATGCTATGGATACTGGACTCAGCGAGGCAGCCAAGAAGTTCATTGCGGCATTGAAGGCAGCTATTAAAAAGGCTGAAGACAATGGCAATTTGAATACTCAACGAATTCGGCAAGAGTACGATTAAGATCAACCGTGCGAACTTCCGTCTAACGAGGAGATCCGCGATGGCATAGAGAAGAACCGGCATGTGCTTCGTTTCACTCCGCACAAGTGGCTAGCTCCACTTTTAAGTGAGCCAAGGATCGGTTTTCAAGTAAGCGACTCGCTCGTAGAATTCAAGAGCCCGATCAGTTGGTCCTGTTCTTGTTTTCTACTTGCCTGGAGGGCAATACACGAGCGTTCTTTACTACTATATTTACATCGATTGGCGGTTACGCAGCATCAGCCTCAGTGATTGCGATGCGCTATGAAGGACGCGACAAAACGCCCAGGAGAATATACATGGATAGGGAGCGTGGACGAGAATTCTAAGGACTCGTCTTTGCAATCGTATTCTCAGAGATCTAGGGGAAGTGCTGAACGGGATGCCGATAGTCGAGGGGCGGTCCATGCAGCGGGATGACAGGTCTCGTTATCGTGGACACAGTGCTTCTCGTTCGCCTGGGGAGAGAAACAGTGTCCCTCCATACATCAAGTGTCATCTATGTGGTGGCCCACATTTTCGGGCGGATTGACCTCAAAATATCAAGAACACGCCCGTGGCAGCAGTTCTTAGTTCTGATGCCAGCGCTTCAAGCGCAAATTGACTGGCCAGTGCAGGGCTCACTGTAGCTGCACATATTGGGGGGACGCAAGTACAGCTCTTCTGTGACTCTAGTTTGTTTCCGTCCATGTTTCACCGTTCCATTGTGGATGCCGAAGGTCTTCAACGGATCCCCATTCCTAGGGAGGTTCTCGAGGCCTACAATGGCTCTTTGAACTTGTCCCCTGAGTTTGGTGTCGAGGCATTAGTTACTATTTTCGTTTATATTATTCATACTCAGCAGGTGAGTCCGTTTGTCTCGGGCAAGATCATATTTCATGTCGTAGACAAAGTTCCGTTGGAGAAGGATTCTATCTTCAGTTTCTTCGCTCAGCGCGATAATTTGCTGAAGACGGTGTGGGATACGGCTCATATCCGACCCTCATTCTGTCTGACGGCGAAAGGTCTACCTACTCCGGTGTTTTCTCTTATCTACAAGACACCGGAGACCAATAACATTCAAATCTTTCTTTTTTAGGAGGAGGATATACCTGTATCTATGTAAGATTATTCTCACCTGAATAATCTGGCTGCTGACATTGGGGTTCCGTCTGAAGAGGGATGTGTCAAGCCTATGTTGGTTTAAGTAAGTGGAGAATTTGTGACCAGACTAATATGCCCAGTGAAGAGAATCTGCGACGCCACATTTGTACAATCACTAACAACACTTATGGCTTTAATCAGTGTACAATAGCTGAGGAAGATCGTCACAAGACGCGGTTCCTGTCAGGTACGATCAGGTCTACGAAAGTATCGGTGCAGGGTTCGGTCTCGCGGTGGTTCCAGCTCAGTATACACAGAGTAACGAGATAACTTTCGGGATGTCGAAGGTATCATTTCCTTTGTGGATGATGGTGCTACGTGCACGCAGAAATTGGTCGATGAGGCGAGTTCGGAGCCATTAACTACTGCTGCAGGTGGAGTGTTACTGCAGCCTTGGGACCAGTTGTCAGTATTACCTACTGATGGTGCTCCGAGTCGAGTGCCGTTGGGTGTCGATCAGCTGTCTTAGTTTGGAGTGCCGTATCAGCATCGTCCGTTACTGCGGTTAGTAGAAGTTCTTACTCACGTTGGTGTGTCGCCCGATACACAACGTATGTCACCGGTGGAGTTGAAAGCAGATAGAGCGCATTGGCGGTCGCTTTTGCAGTTGTTCAATGCAACAGCATATTCGGGGTGGAAGTCCAACGCTTTGAAGACGCACATCGCGGTGCCAAGCGTTTTCTGAAGTCATTCAATTGTCGGCTGTGGTATGATGAGTTTGTTATTATTGACGAAGAGTGGATGCAAGGCATCGCTGGTATTGGTCTTCCCGCCGACAGGGATCAGTTGATTGCTTTTGAATGCATGATGGCGTGGTGGTCAGGCAGCATTCCCGGACTGAGCGCGTCTTTGGTGCCGTTGACCAATCAGACTTGTATAGGAGCCATGTTTGACATCAATTTAGAGTCTTCTCTCGAATGGTATACATCTGTATTCGCCGGAGCAGCATGAAGAACTGCACGAATATTTGGACGCGTGTGATATAGCCATTGGGGGTGCGGTCATAATGTGCCGTGCGCCTAAAGTGGTTTTGCGGATGGAAAAGACGATTGCAGGATGGAAAGCTTAGGTCGATCACCAGCGATTCGCTAGAAAGACACCTACGGAGGCGTTGCGTGCTCAGGGCGGTAGCCCAGGATACTTTGGTGACGTATTTGGAAGAGAAGGGTGTCCCTTTAACTGAATCCTTACTGCGGTGGAAGACTCAATCTACACGAGTGACGAAGGGCCGGAAGTTTTCTCTGGAGCTTATGGATAAACAGTTGGCTATGCACGCAACTGTTTGGGATGAAAGACATGACATGGCCGTGTATGATATGAACTATCTCTTCTGCGTAGGATTTTATTCTTCGAAGCTGCCTCCTTCCATGGGTGACTGCCATGTGTTGGATTTGAAACTGTCAGCTACAGAGTTTGTACTTCATAAGATTGCTTTCATGGCGATGCGTTCCTGGTTGCCCCTGCAGATCCATAGTGATCATAAACCCTTGGAGACAGTATTGAAGGGTAAACCGTTCCCTCCCGAAACGACAAACATTAAAAAATGTCGGGCCGGACGGAAATTGGAGATCATGAGTTGTGTTTATGCAGAGATTTCCTACCTTTCGGGACCGTTCAACGTGAGAATTGTCCTTCACACCTGCATGCGACTGAGGTGTATGAAGCGTTGTGGCCTGTGGAGCGACGAGTGTCATTTACCTGGCCGTTAGAGTCGCCGGATCTGGCATGGGCTCAACAAGTGATGCCAGTTGATGAGCCTTCTGGTGCCATGATTCGGGACCAATTGTGCGAAGAGAGTAATCTGCTCGAGCGAGAAAATGAGGCCCAGGAGGAGGCGTTACGGACCAGTTTGGTAGAGCACATGGCGTTACGGGAGGTGGATGACGGGCCGATGCGTGCTGCGGACCCGCCTGGTGGTGCGGATGAGGTTCAGCCTGGGCTACCTGTTTCTGAGGATGATGAGGTTTCGGGACTGATGCTGGAGACCCGGTAAATGCGCTCCCTTCTACCGAATTTTCTCATGAGAGTGATATTCGGTCACTTCCGTCGTTGGCTCTTCAGGAGGCAGATACGTCTTGGTGTCCGATTGGGACACTGTAAATATCGGTCTCTTAAGGCGGTATAAACATCTTAGAGCTACAAAACGCAATAAAATCTTAAAGTCTTTTGATAAGTTTTTTAAGTATACGAATTTTAGTCTGGTAATAAAGTTAGGTATGCCTCATAGAAATCAGCAATACTCTGGGGGATTGTAAGGCTGAGACATTGCCTATATATCATCCTCCCAGTACTGATTTCGCCGAAGGGATTTTATTTATGTTTTCGTTATCGTTATCGTCGAAACTAGTATTACTTGTTTCGTCGCACGAATTACTAAAACTGGTAAAATCCTATCTTTAGAAGAAAAAAAGAAAAAAAAGAAAAAAACTCTTGATGTCCTTAGTTTTTGTCTTAACCAATAACTGGCCACTTATCAAGAATTACCGACTTGCCATCATCAGACTGGCACATCTGGTTGGCTGAGCGGAGGTCAAACTAGGTAACCATTAAGGGTCTCTAGAAACCTATGTTCGGTTGAGCCATCTCGCTACCGAAGTATTCAGATGTATATTTTGGTGTGTTTATCTAGGTCTCTTATTAGACCTACTCCAAATATACTCTTTGGCCTTGTTCACAGTCCTTTTTTAATGGGTCGGGGCCGAAATATCTAATTTGTAAAATGGAAAAGGTACTTGTAAATAGAACCGTTAAAAACCATTTAATACTCGTGCTTTTAATAGTACGTTTATAATTTACGTACTGCTTAAGAGTACGTTTATTAACATAAGAGTCTAATGTGGAGGCCCGGCTATTATACAGCCCCCACCCAGCTTTGAAATCCAAGAGTGGCTAGTTGCTCACTCAAGCTGATTTTGATTTGCAAAGCGAGAACGGAAAAACGGGTCGAAAACATTAAGTAGCATAACATATAGTTAATATCTCCCAGGCGGAGAAGTTAAGCGTTCTCGGTTACCCTGTGAGTTTTGGGCTTAGGTCCAGTAAGTCCGTGGTAGTCGACTGGACGTTTCTTACGTTTCAGGGTCTTTGGGACGTATGAAGGATGAGCAGTAAAGCTCGGGATAAATGCTGTAGGTGGGTAAGTTTTAACTTCCGTACCTTCAGATGTTGGGAACATGCTGTCTTTATCAGCTTGTGACTTATGTGGGCGTTTACGCCATTTTCTATTAAAGGCTTTTAAATAGTCTTGATTGTCAAAAGCGTCTGAAGTTAACTCAGCGATCGTACCGTCTATAAAGCGTGTACGATAATATGTGTAACCTCCCTTATCCGTTCTCCATATTATGTCCTTAAATTCAGAACGATCAAGAGGGGCATTAGAGTCGTGTCTTCTTGCGAGTATAATCTCAGTAGTCGAAATACGACTTGTGCCTATATTAAGCGCACTAGAACCATCGGGGTTATTAACCTCATACGTTCCGCTTTTAGTGTCTGCTACTGAGATTATATATGGACCTATCCATTTAGATGTTAATACAGTAGCATCAGAGTTGCGTTGACGGATGTTGACTCTGTCACCAACCTGATACTCTGCTATCTTCTTGGTATTGTTCCATCTATTTTGCCTTTTTAATAAGACTATATTACGTGTTTCTCGCAAGCAAGGGTATACAACGTTATGTATACGTTGTATCTTTTCTAACCATGGTAACTCATGGCGATCAAGTTCATCCTTGTTATAGGGTATTTGTAACTCACTATATCTGCCACGAAAATAGTGAGCGGGTGTAGTTCCTGTAACCGGATCAGTACACTCGTTCATTTGTGTTTGTACCCATTTAAGATGGTACGGCCAATCATCTGCATCATCCGTTAATGCAGTGCGTAAGAAGAACTTAAGTCTTCTATGGCGCGTTTCATTTGCGCCTTACGTTTGCGGTTTATATGGCACACCTCTCTTATGGCACATGCCTGATACGAGTACTAATGATTCCATAACGTCATCACAGAGCTCGCTACCGTTATCAGAGCACATAATACCTGGCCACCCGTGGTCAGCAAAGACTTGGCAACATAATTCTGCCACGGTCTGCGTACTTTTATCCTTAAGGGGGGTAAAGTAAGTTAAACCGTGACGCCACATCAAAGAAGTGGCATACGTAACGGTCGCCTGTGTGCTCGGACGTAGGCAGGTCAACCAGATCAATGATGACCCTGCGCCATGGAACATCTTCGGTCACACTCTTAAGCGGTGCGAACCCATAGCGCTTGATCTGATTGAGATCACAGTCTATGCATGACTGATGTACTTTGTCAACTAAAGTTGCCAACTTGGGATGCGATATCCCATTTCGTTTAGCATCTTTAAGTGCTTCTACTACGTTCTGGTGCTTCAGCTTATGATTTTGCATCAGCCAAGAAAGAATGTTATCATCATTCTGATCTTCCAGTATAAAGGTAGGGTGTTGAGAATCCACTTGCGTGTTCTCTACGTCTGTTGTGTTCACAGACTCCTCTCTTCCTTTTGTATGCGCATCTTTAGTGCGTTCATATACATATGCTACACCTGACTTGTTTATTAGTCGTAATATGTGTGCATGTAAATCAGGGTTCTCGTTCATGAGTCCCTTTAGAAAGAGTGTCTTAGAGACTTCGGGCTTGGACATGTTATTAAATAAAGTCCTAGCTAGAGACTGACGCTTCTTAACAGTATAGTCAGTAGTAGATTGTATATCTTGTGCACAAACTTCAAGTGTTGTGTTGTCTTTGAACTGGTTAGCGTTCAATTTGGTAGAGAGTGGAATCTCTGATTCTTTGACCTTGTTAAGGAAGGTCGCAGAAGGGGTCCATGAGCTTGTACCTATAGGACCTATACGACATATTATAGTATGTCTCCAGGGCGTCTTTTGGACTGCTCGGGTACCCTGATAGAGGAAGGTATCTACTTCCCTATCTAAATATATTGGCTCGCATTGTATCATGCTTATTAATTTATTGAGCCACGGATCTAATTTCCGTAGGGGACAACACAACGTTAAGGTAGCTTTATGTATCTGAACGTAGTTTAACAATTGGGCAATTAACTGCCACGGTGGATTAGCCCACGCGTTATGTTTGGAGAGATCCAATTGAAAGGCATCTCCTAGAGGGTGATTTAACGTCCTATAATCTTTTAATTGCGCGTTATGATGCGCGGCGAACATATCTATAGTATGTGGGCCGAATGTCTTGTGTGCTAACTCAAACCATCTTGGATTACATTTCCAATCAGTGGCTAAGAGTTCGCGGACTGACTTATTAAAGTCTGGTACAAACCTGGACAACATATTCGGTAAGTGATTATGTATGCCTGGTAAATGTTTTATATCAAAGTGAAATTTTGATATTGTATCATGCCATCTGCTCAATAATTGAGAGTCCGGCTTCATCTCTTTCATGTATTGAAGAGACTTTTGATCACAGCTGTTCCATAGAGGTAATCTCTAAAGTGTGTCATAGCTGTTACTATAGCTAATAATTCTTGTTTAACAGTTGGATATTTCAACTGTGATGCATTCATAGCACGGCTAAAGAATTGTATGTATCTAGGTTTATTATCTATAACCTGATACAATAATCCTCATAGTGCTAGGTCTGATGCGTCCGTTGCTATTTCAAACGGCACGCCATCAACTGGTCCTTGAACCACAGGTGCTTGTTGTACTGCGTGCTTGAAGGTCTTAAATGCCTCATCACACTCTTTTGTCCATAGCTCCCCTAACTTACCTTTGTGATATCTTAAGTGTCCAAAAGGTTTTAAGTAATCTGCTAAGTGTGGAACGCCATCTGAAAAGAAGTTTACGAATCCACACATGCTATTTACATCTCTCCCGGTTGTTGGAGTTCTCCAATCTCAGAGATGTTCTACCTTTCCGGGGTCGATTTTAATACCTTCCCCTGAGATTCTATCCCCTAGGAGTTGAATCTCACTCATAGCAAAATGACATTTCTTCTCATTAATTTTGAAGTTCTGTTCATTTAATCTTTGTAGTACTCGTCTGACTAATGCTTTGTGTTCGACTTTAGTCTTTGAGAAGATGACTATGTCATCTATGTAGACTTGCACGTTAGGCATGTCTGCAAACATTTCCTCCATTACTTGTTGGAAGAATGCTGATAGGGAGTGTAACCCAAAAGGTGCGCCCTTAAAGCGATATTGTTTGCCCTTCCATGTAAAACTGAAGTATTTACGGTGGGGTTCATATACCTTCATTTGGTGGTATCCTTGTGTTAGGTCTATAGTTGTAAATACTGTAGTACCTTCCATTCTTCTTAACAACTCGTTTATACGAGGTAAATGAAAGCTATGAGTTGGCAATAATTTATTTATTGAACTCATATCTAAACATACTCTGACCTTCTTAAATGAACCGTCAGAGTTATGTTGATCAACGGCAAGTAATGCCAAGTTTACTGGAGTTTATTGATAGTTTATTTCTATCACTCCATCTGTTAACCATTTGTCGACTTGTTCTTTTACTACGGCTTCGTGTCTCCAAGATACATAGTTTCTTGATGGTCACTTCAGCTGAGTAAAGTCTACCTTGGTTAAATCTAAACTAACATATCCGTCGTTAAAACGGAACTTAGCCCAGTCAGTGATCTTAATCTTCTTATTTACTAAGATTAGATCAATGATCTTTTCCGCAAAGTCAGGTATTAATTCCTTGACTGTGTCGGATGGTGGTATATATGGTTTCAGACAATTATCGTCTGATTGATCCTTTAATGGATCTACATTGTTCGGTAAACCAGTTACGGTTATACCTAATGTAAGTAAACCACTCATTCTGACGATAATGTCGTAATTCTGTGACATCTTTACTATCACAGCTTGGGTTGTAATGTGGCGGTGGTCGGCTAATGAGATTTTAACATCGGTAGTCATCGTATCGCACTTGGAAGTCTTCTCATCAGCTAATATAAGGTGAGTAGTTTGTGTTCTACGTTCGATATCTTTCATTAATGCAAAGCGATCGGATATACATGAAATTTCTGAACCAGGATCAATCAACGCAAGGACTTTATTTCCGTTGCAATATACAGGGATTATTACACGCTCGTCTAAAGAGTCGTTGTATTGTCTTTGTATAGATTGAACCCGGTAGTACCTTCATTCCAGTTTGATATCTGGTTTTCGGTCACATGTCTTGGCGTGTTAACCGTTGGTTTTCTCACACTTGTCACACTTATTAACAAAGTGTTTGCAAGTAGCTGAGTGCCGCCCGTTCCAATAACCGTTTGGGGCAAGTTGATACATATCATATCCACACTTCTCGTCGGCACACTTCTTAACTTGCTTGTATAGTGCTTCCTTCTCAGCACGTACCCTTTTATTAGGCCGTGAGTGCTGCGCTGATTCACGCGGACAAACATTCGGACGTTCGTTAGATGTCTGTCGGGATACATACCCTTGATCAATCTGATCACGTGGTTTCTTAAGAACCACCTTCTCTCTCGAGGTTACTCGATCAGAGGGATAAGTGTCGGAAACAGTTTCATAGAACTGATTCCAGCGCAGTCGAGTAAGGTGAAATTTCTTCTCCTGTCCTTTATCTCTCGTTTCGTTCGCATACTTGCGACGTAGCTCGAGGTAAAGGCGCTCTCGATCATTACTGCCTATGTTCATACAGAATACATGCATTGCTAACAACTCATACCAGCGTGGCTTGTCATCCCTCTTAATATCAGGTCTGACAAGGTCCGCATCGAGTTTCAGAATATAGCTCAAGATGCTAGTATTCGCTGTTGGTGGTGTCAGAATTGAACATAGTCCTGGACTGCGCATATCCTTACTTAATAAGGATGTCACTAGCCAACATACTTCTGGCCAGTTACGACACTCATCGATCTCTTTGAGATGCTTCTGAAGGATCCGATAATTGGTTCCTTCTGGATTAAATGTCTGCATAAACGCAGATATTCATTGCGGCGGGGCAATGTCATTTATCTCCATCATCACATTAAACGCGTGTAACGAGCGAGTCAGAGTCTCGAGGTCATGATTATTGACGAATTCGGGCTTCTGGGTACTTGAGTCCCAGTTCGACTTAAGTCGACTTATCATGCCCTTATACTTCTGGTGATCGCGTTGGTCCTGCCCGCGTTGTGCTTGCAGCAACTGGTCGATTCGCTTCTGCTTGATGTTGATTATGTAGTAAGTACACGTCGAGTAACTATATCTCAATGTTCTCCTCCTCAGGGAGGGGGACGTTGTTCATTTATTAGTAATTGTAAACAGTAATCCTAAAATGACTGACTCTTAAATGTGTCATCAGTCATGTGTTGTAAAACAAGAAAAACCCTAAGACCCAGTTTATCAGAATATTCTGATAAACTGTAAAACTTGTAATAAACCTAAAATAATCAAATAAATATAAGTACTTGTATTCTGACCAAAATTATTTTCGCATAATAATCAATTTCTGGGCGATCTTGCAGGTCATGAGCGAGCTCCATCTTAACTGTGAGTTCGTTAACTTCTGCATTCAGCATATCTACCTCTGTTGACTGAAAGTCTTCGGCGGGTTGGTGTAATGCATTGCGGTCCTTCCGTGGATACTCCACGTCACTCGCATATATGCGGGAAGCTTTAGTTCCCTTTCGGTGGATATTAAAGTCCATGGTCGACGCTTCACGACGCTCGTTACTGAGACGTGGTGTTGGAATGAAGATCTTAGGATCATCCGTTACGATAATCTCGCACGTCGACTTTGGCTGGGTGCGATGTGCCTTCCCCCAATTAGGTAAGGAGGGAGGTGTATTCTTCCCAGCGGTTGGGTCTATAATACCATCCAAAATGGGAGACTCATGTCCCGGTGATGATATTGGAGTAAATAGTGCCTGGTCCCGTGGAAGTAGACTTTCCCAGGGAACATTCTCCTGGCTTATTTCGGCCGGCTTAGTACTTAGATCGCGGTACTCCTCATTGGTCTTCTCTGAGCTGTAGAAATACGGCCTCCGGTCAGTCTAAAATATCAAGATCAATTGAGATAATACATTGGTTTTTATTTGTATTTTAAATATTTTAGTTGTGGTCAGAATACAAGTACTTATATTTATTTGATTATTTTAGGTTTATTACAAGTTTTACAGTTTATCAGAATAATCTGATAAACTGGGTTTTAGGGTTTTGCTGGTTTTACAGCACATGACTAATGACTCATTTAAGAGTCAGTCATTTTAGGATTACTGTTTATAATTACTAATAAATGAACAACGTCCCCCTCCCTGAGGAGGGAGAACGTTGAGATACAGTTATCTCGCGTATACTTACTACATTTTTAACTTACCATAGAAGTTGTTAGTTTATTAGTAATTACAGAGAAAGCTACAGAATATGAATTAGTCAGTAGCTGGCACATATTTTTTTTTTATTATAAGTATAACAATTGAAAAGACAATGCGAACGGAGAATGTCGCATCAAAATGAACGATTTAGATTATCCGGTCGTTGGTTTAACGACGTGTTGACGACGAGGATGAAGAAAGAATCTACTAATACGAGTGAACCCGAAGAGCGAACATTCCAATCAAGCAGAACATTAACCAGGGTCAACAAGGAAAGTCTCACGACGATCAAATGACGAAATCAGACAATCAGTCAGAATCCACAGATAAGTAGACATGTGTGAGTACAGGTAGGAAGGTTGTTTTCAGTGTGAGACAGGTACAAATCGAATTGCAAGCTAATGAGCTTAAATTGTATTTAAGAAGTTGTTAGAAGAAAGTTCTTTAGGATCCACAGTAGTGTAGTAGAGATGGGAGATGTACATGGTTAGTACCGACTCGGTTAGTACGATGACGCAATGAATCAGCGGCATACTAGATTATTTTACAAAAAATTTTCAGAATGGGATATTAGGAAGCATACAGAGACACAAGTAAGCACCTGTGAGTTATTAGGAGCATATAAGGGTGGGGGCGCACATAACACGAACGATGCAAGTAAATACAAGGTTAAATTGTGAAAATGATATGCGAACACACTCAAATCACTAGAACTTCCAGATAAATCAGGTCAACGGAGAGGATCAACAGTATGCACAGAAGGTGTGGTTGACGGCAGCTTAGTTTAGGAGTGCAATAACGAGCAATCGTTCTTAGATCAAGAAGCATATTCCAACAACCGCAACAGCACATGACAAGGACATCACGGGTAAGAAGAGTAAAAGAGGAGCGATGAGGGAAGTTCCCAACAGGGTCCTGCGAATAGGCCGTCATTAGGCCGGAGTAAGAGCTGGCGAGGAGTAGAACGAGAAGTGGCTCCGACTAATGAGGCACTCAACCATATGTTATTGTGGGATGAAGAGTAAGACAGCTGGTAGTGTTAGAGTATATAGACTATCCACACTACTTATGTTAGTGTAGGAAATAAAACAGTCACGAGGGAACCCACGAGTTCCTCGGAGTTCGATGTCGAGACGTTATGTGTTTGAAGGATGAAATTTAATAGAAAATGGATATTTATATTCAGTACTCTATCAGTTCATTCGCACACATTTCTAGTTCTCCATTGACAAACAACTCACCAACCATGTCCTACCCCCGCCAAAGTCGTAGACAGCAACTCTTGAATCCTGAGCGCCGCAAGGAAGATGATATCGACCGACGTGGAACTAAACGTCGTCAGTCCCATACGGAACGCTCCGCTCCGCACTCAGGTCAGGCGCTGGAGGGGCAACAACAGACACATCTTGGGGCTCCACACATTATTTCCGCGGACGACAAGCAGCCACCAACAGCAAACAAAAATGGACCTGCACAATCTGACGAGGATGTCATATTCGAGGGTGAGACCAAGGAAGTACCCGACCTGCGTGCGGACAGTAGTCAGACTTTTATTGGTGAACAGGTAGCCAGTGAAGGGCTGTCCCCTCGTTCGTCTCGGGATACTCCAGGGGCCTTATTTCCCAGTAATGACCCACCACGCCTCCCACCTAACAAGCGGAAGCGTCACCGGAACCGTACCAACAACAAGGAAACGGCACGGGAACAATCGTCAGCTCAGAAACTCACGGAGCTGATGACACAACAACAGTCTCTCTTTGAAAAATACGAACAGAGGTTACAGCGCATAAACACCGGACGAACTACAATAGGGCCGGCCGCTAAGGAGAGTTCTTCTGACGCACACGAACGGGTACAGGCAGTACCAGAGGACGAAGACAACCCTACCTTCCGAATTCAAGGCTGTGAGCGTCCGTTTTATGGACTCGGGTACAAATCACCAGGGTCAGAGGACAGTTCAACCGAGGAGGATGATACCCTGTCTGCCAGTGAGAACACACCAACTTTTCAAGAGTTCGCACATGAACAAGTATTAGCCAGACAGAATCCTCAAGGTAAGCAGGCGGTGAAGAATAGACAGGACCGATTAAGTACGAACCTGCGCCAACAACAGCAACGTCAGTGGGGCGAGAAAGTAGCGCCCAGTGAATATGTACAGACACCTAAACGACAAGAGAAGGAGACAACAGTGCCTCCGCCCACACCGGCTAGTATCGAGAAAAGGCGACAGGCGCTACACGCACGGATACTACATTTAAGTGACGAGCTATGCCAAGCAATCGAGGAGAATAACACGGCTCGAGCTGAAGCTCTTCGGGGCGTGATTGAGACACTTCGAGCTACATTAGAGTCCCGACCGGTAGAGAAGCGTCCCGTACCTTCACCACGTACGTGGCCTGATTGGCCGTCGAACAGATACTACCTACATGATATTATGGAACGGGACACAAGAGGGGCTCTCCTCGAGGCGTTCAAGAACGCACAAATCGCAGGGCTGGACGAGAGTTGGAACCTTACATGGTTTCATAAGGTACTATCTTACTTCAAGGCGGAGAAGTCAACGCTGGACTACATCCGCGACAACTCTGAACGGTTGAAGACATGCACACCTCAGCTACAGATCGAACAGATCTGTTCGCACGAAACACAAGCCACTGTCGATCCGCGTTTCGCAAGTTAGCCAAGGGCCAAAGTCGGAACATGCACACTCCTCTTATGGAACAAATGACACAGCTCATGGAGAACCATAGGAGGGCACGTGAACGGTGCCAGACAGATGCCGACTTCAACAGAATTTAGTGAACCACTGCATTGTACAACTGTTAGAAGAAGCTCTCAACGGCCGTACGTATGAACGTACTCTACAGTTGCATCCCAAATGGCAACTGATGGAGACACACGAGCTTATACAGCTGTTGAGCCCTGACATTCAGGATGCACAGCAACGTACGACAGCACGTTTCCAGGGTCGCAACAACCGCGAGGGCCCCGACGACCAATGGAAGTCGCGACCACACCAATAGCCGCCCCAACCTACAGACGAGTAGACGACAAACGCAGAATTGGACTCAACGGCCCCAACCTACGGTACCAACGACTTGTGCGGGGTGCCAGGCACAGGCGCCACCAGGTGGTAGGCACATCCACGGTGTCATCATTTCAGGGCGTCGCAAGCGGTAAGCGCAGAGGGTCGGGCAAGGCTATACGACAACAACCGTCCTTTGAGGGACGTACAATCGGTACACAGACCGTCCACAACGTCAACCGCAGGACAGGGGCAGAATACATCCCAGACTAGAGACGTAGTTACAATACGTCCGACGCCTCAAGTACAGGTGAATGCGATTACACAGGACGAAGACTTGGCTCCACCATCGGAAGCTACAGAGATTCATATCAACACGATCCTTTACGAAGACTTCGAGCACATGACGTCAACACCAAACCACACCTATGAGACGTGGGAGTCGGTAGCCGATCATGCATGAGTGGTGAGGGTGTCTGAGTCGGATAGGAGCTTCATATTTGTTACCACGATTGGAGCAGTGATGGCAATACAAGACCCATTGCTGACGTCAGACAACCGAGTCTATATTCAAGTACAAATCAACGGACGTACGTTCAAAGCCTTGATAGACACGGGAGCAAATAGAAGTTGTATCTCACAGACATCCGCAGACCTCCTTGGCCGACCAATAACTCCGGCACCACCTGGGTCATTTATATATTTAGCTGACAAGGCGGTGCGAACTCCTCGACTGGGGACGACGGAAGTGGTACCTATAAGGTACGGTACCAGAATTATCGACGGTTCATTAGAATTGATGAACTTGCCGACGGGTATAGATGTTATAGTGGGGCAAGATATGCTGAAAGGCTTGGGCCTATACATAGGCGGTATCCAATCGCCACTTGCACCAATAGACCCCACAGAACTAGAAGAGCTCCTCGAACCCATACCACGCCGACAAGCACCTAACACGACGGAACCCGTCGACGTACGCGAACGGTTGGCACAGGATTTGGAAGCCAATGCGAAAATTGCCGACAACGCGCGCTGTCGTCTGGAAGGGAGTGAGGTAACCATCCCAGTAACCCATGAACAAGCGTTGCAGATGCGGCGATCGGCGCGTAACTTCGTATCCGATCGATGGCTCCCCTATGTGGATGAACAAGTGAAGAAGTGGTTGACGGATTTGGTGATCACGAAACGAACGACACCAACGACTGTTAATCTTCCTCTCCTTGCGGTACCGACATTCGATGCGGAAGGCAACGTCAAGAAGGTACGCGTGTGTTTAGACATGCGTGCCGTTAACGCGCTTATTCCTGGTGACCAGTTCCTGATCCCCAAGGTCAACGAACTCATATCTCGCCTCAAGAGTAAGAAGTACTATACGACGCTGGACATATCGGCTGTATACCACAGGCTGCCCATCCATCCAGACTCACAATACTTATTTAGTTTTACACACGAACGTTATCAGTACTCGTTCACATCAGCACCGTTCGGTCTTCATGTACTCACGCAGCAGTTCCAACGTACCTTGAGTACAATACTTGATGGCTTACCGGTTCACCACTATATCGATGACATAGTTATCGCCAGTGACGGTTATGACGAACACGTTAGGACGGTGCAGAAGGTGATACAACGCTTAACATACCACAGTTTTAAGCTTAACCCTGCCAAGTGCCACTTCGCTATCTCCGAAGTCATGATCCTAGGGAAGAAAGTATCGGCACAAGGCATTGACATTGACCATGAAAAGCAGGCCAAGCTGATCGACTGGCCCACACCACTACGATACAAAGATATAGCCTCGGCGTTGGGTTTAACAAATTACCTCCACGAACATCTGCCTAATTTCGCGAACACGGTTGCACCCTTGCGCGAATTTTGCAAACTCAAACCAAAGGAGTTGATAGGTGATCGTTGGGAGGAGAGACATGCACAGGCGTGGCAGGCAATGAAGGACGCAGTGGTGAATGCTGTGGCGTTACACTTTCCGGTCGACGGCATTCCTCTGAACTTGGAAACCGACGCTAGCGATTACGGTTTAGGGGAGCGCTATTCAATGGGTCAACGGTAAGAAACATTACTTAATGTTCTTTAGTAAGACTCTGAACCATGCGCAACAGAACTACGCCACACCTATGAAGGAGTTACTGGCATTGGTATATGGACTGACACATTTCAGGGAATACTTGGATGGGCAACGGTTTGCGGTCTTCACGGACCACAAGGCCCTTGTGTATATGAACACACAGCTCAAGCTTAATCCGATGCTTCAGAGATGGCATCATATCATCGCGCCATTCAACTTTACCATATCGCATATACCAGGAGAGACAAATGTGCTCCCGGACATGTTAAGTAGAGTACACGAGGGGACAGCGGAGCAGGACGAACTCGAAATAATGTATACAGACGGCTGGCAGTTGTTCCCTAGTTACTTTGAACAAGCGCAACAACACTTTGGACCGAATGACATAGATGTATTTGCGGACCCAACCAACGCTCAGCTTCCTCGGTTCTGGACGAAGGATGATGGGGAAGGAGCGTTTGCCCACGACTGGTCGATAGTCGATGGATGGATGAACCCGCCTTGGGAACAGATACACAGGATGTTACGCAAGATACGAGCCGACGGCGCACGGGCCTGATAAGTATGTCTACCATGGGTACCAAGAGCACCATGGTTCGACCTGTTCAAACAATTATTGCAGAACAGAACCGGTGCTGGTACCACGGACACCACACACGTTCCTCAAGTACGCTAAGTACGCATGTGGGAAGACACCATGGGGTCATACCGTAGTAGCACAGGTGGGTCCTCCCAATGGATTCAAACTGGACCCGCTGTTTTTCACAGCGACTTGGTTTTGCAGAACCAAAGCATACAAAATATGTCATGTGCTTAGACACAGCGCGAGAAATCTCAGTGGCACTGGCAGATGCAGAGGGTCAACCGGCGTTTGCACAAGCGAGGTCCGGCGGAGAAACAGCGTCGTACGCAACTCACGCAAGCGCAACACGAAAAAGGACATCATGGGGCGGCGGACACAGGTCCAACAACTTCGTCAGAACGGTCACATTTTGGCCAGGGGCACTTGAGTTAGCCACAGAAGTTAAGCGGCAATGTGGCACATGTTTGGGACAGGACACACTTCGTAAAGGTTTCCACCGATGATTAGCATCGATGCACGCTACCCGTGGGACCATATTCAAGTGGACTACATCCCGATGCCACTGGAGTCCAGACGCAAGAACAATTATATTCTTCACGTCTTAGACATCGCCACAGGCTATTCTATCCTTCGAGCCACACAGGACAAGACAAAGGAAACCACGACACAGACACTCATAGAGATTTTTTGGCGAACATGGTTTCCCCGTAAGATCCAAACAGACATGGGGAAGGAGTTCACCAACAAGTTAGTGGAGCTTCTGGTCCAGGAAGTGGGGATGCTACATAAGGTGTCTCCACCATATCGACCCCAAGTGCTGGGCGCGGCAGAACGACGTCACAAGGAGATTACACGTTCTATTCGACAATGCTGTGAGGCAGTTCCCCTTCGATGGGACGAACGCCTTCCGTTTACGATGCTATACCAGAACCTTCGGATATCCCGTCGCCATAAGAGTGCACCGTTTAGCGTGTACTTTGGCCGCCGCCATGTTCCGTTCGCCGATTTCACGGACGAGTTACCGGATTCTCAGCCGATGACAAATGACACCTGGGCACAACGATTAGACCAGTTACAGGACACTATATTGCCGACCCTCCACCACATTACCAAGAAGTATACAGGCAAGCTTACAACGACATTTGACCGCCTGCATGCTCACGACTTGGTACATTTCGACGAAGGAGATGTGGTCATGGTACGATCAGAAGGCCGAACAACGAAGGCTATGCGGCCATTGTTTGGACCATATGTAGTCAAAGCTAGACACGGCCAACGCTACGAGTTAGCGAACAAGGATGGTTCCGCCCCACCAGAATTCAAGACCAAACCGGTACGGGTGGAACTCCTCCGTTTAGTGCATAGACGCACGGACCCACCAATTAACGAAGACTTATGGACCGAAGGAGGGGTTGAGTTTCGCCATATTATCACACATCGTACGAATGATGAGACGGGGAAATTAGAATACCTGGTGAGATGGCGAGAAGGCGAACCAAAGTGGGAAACAGCAGAAGCTTTTGATGATGCCAACGATATCGCGGCCTACCACAAAGCTTCGCAGACACGGACACGTAAGCGCCAACGTGCACAGTTCTAATACTTTATCTTCAATATAACTTTGTTCTCGGATATCGAGCTCAAGCTCTGGAGCATAAACCAGCAACTCTAGCTCCCGAGTATAAACCAGCCACTCGAGCTCTTGAGTATAAAAAAAGCAGCGACTCTAGCTCCCAGTATAAACCAGCAACTCTGGCTCCCAGTATAAACCAGCCACTCGAGCTCTTGAGTATAAAAAGCAGCGACTCTAGCTCCCGAGTATAAACCAGCCACTCGAGCTCGCGAGAATAAACGGTTAACACTCGAGCTCGCGAGGGAAAATCGTCAGCGGCTCAAGCTCGCGAGGTTAAATGAGCCACTCTTGCTTCGAATTATAACACAGCGAAATCAATCAAACAACTCCTTGGGCATTGTTTTTTGAAACAGCGGGTTAATGGTTTGCACGGTTTCTGCCACTGGCAGTTTTTCTCCGACACAAATACAGTCCTATATTGTACTTGCCAAACTCCTATATGCTGACACAGATGAACAGTAGCTTCAAGAATTCAAACACGACGGGTCGCTCGAGACGTACACATCAGGTCCTCTAGCTCTCTGAGGTAAAATGCCAGCACAATGCTCTAGCTCTCTGAGGATAAATGCCAGCACAATGCTCTAGCTCTCGAGGACAATGCCAGCACATAAGGTACTATGCTATTCTTATCATCTCGGAAACTGGCACACTGCTTTGTTCAGTGCTTCAGTTTGGGGGGTTGTGGTCAGAATACAAGTACTTATATTTATTTGATTATTTTTAGGTTTATTACAAGTTTTACAGTTTATCAGAATAATCTGATAAACTGGGTTTTAAGGTTTTGCTGGTTTTACAGCACATGACTAATGACTCATTTAAGAGTCAGTCATGTTAGGATTACTGTTTATAATTACTAATAAATGAACAACGTCCCCTCCTGAGGAGGGAGAACGTTGAATACAGTTATCTCGCGTAAACTTACTACATAGTACAAGCTCTAAATATTTCCAAA
>LUCW03001941.1:100000-101146 GCA_001586965.3 Sphaeroforma sirkka | reverse complement strand
TTTCTCAACGGGCGCATGTATCTTAATTAGCAGGATCGTAGTTAAAAAATTTGTTACCTCACAATGGCAACACGCATCGCTGATCACAATACACAGCGGGACGATACTATGAACTGAGCATGTGTATTGGTGACAGACACATTGATGCAGTCAATCGATACTAGAATACGCATAATCTGGGCATACCGAGACGCACTGCTTATATCGCTTGTGATAGCACAATGTAAACGTAGTGTGGGATAGCTTGGAGACTGGCTGATGGTAGCACTCTCCACCCAAAGGTTCTACGCTATTTTCACCAAGAGTACCCAAGCGAGATGCCTATCAGTCACATGTGTATGGAGGTATCAAGCACCTCGATATGAAGCGCAGTGCGTATAGCACACGACTTATATGAATACACATACAAATGGAATGCTTGTAGTCTTGTACACTATATACTTATCTTGAGTACTAGAGCAGACTGATGATGATATTATGTCACCATATTCCACATGACGCCATCATTCATACACGTATAGTATCGCTGTATTTAGAATTATTTCAGTTGCTGCTATTTGCTGTGGCTTTTTTTACTGAGCTACATATCATACTGATTTTATTTTCTTGAAATATAAATACTATATTTTTTTACACATAAAAACATAGCCTCCTAAAGAACTGTACTGTTTTTAGGAGGCTATGGTCAAAAAGGCTTTTTTTAAAGAGTTAAGCGTTTTTACGTTAACGTTAAATAAAGAACAGCGTACACTGGTGTAATTCTCACAGTCGTTTTATGTGTTTGCGTTCAACGGTTACTGCACTGGTGCAAAACGAATTGACATGACGGTATTTAGGGTTTTACAAATTTCGCGATCAGTGAAAAACTGATCATTTCAAATTTAAGCAAAGAGTGCAAAAAGTTCCGTGGGGCTATTATTGCCGTATTTATACATCAAATATTTATATAGTATGTCTATAGTATGGATTTAAAACATCAGTGTGTATATATGTATGGTATGTCACACACAGTTTTGACCTGGTATTGTTTTGTCAGTATATAAAGTAGTGAACTTATTAAGAGTATGATCGACTAAACAACAACAACAGCAGCACGTGGTTTAGAACAGTGAAGATGGGAGCGGAGAGTGTACAGAATGGTGTTCG
>LUCW03001941.1:62500-92500 GCA_001586965.3 Sphaeroforma sirkka | reverse complement strand
AATTCATTAATCTTCGTGCCTCGTATCGTGTGCATCTCTGATCTTCGCAGAAAACCGTGTCAGTGTGCAACCCAGATTACTACGAATGCCGATACCTACAGTTCTGCCTCGACTTTGCGTTCCGGCCGATGACTGTGGAGCAACTACGTGGCATGGCAAGGTAGGTGTTGTGAGGATAGCCCACGTATGTCTCACTCTATAAATGAGTGGGTATCGCACAATAGCATATGCCCACAAGTTGTTGCACTCTGTACAACGAAGAGGATGTTTTGCAAGGTCTTACGAACTTAAAAAAAGTCTTACTGTGATTAACTGTGTTGCACTGTCGCACTTTATAGCGGGAGGGGTTTGGTTGAAACAGCCTTGACGCAATACTCACACTCTTGAAAGAGATTTACTCTATGGATCACCAGTGAGCTTTTAATTAGAAATCCTACTTGAGTATGCGGATCATACCAACCGCACTTTAATATTTGAATGCTTTGTTTTGGACGCGTATGTTATATCGTCTGTTTGTTATGTGTTTAGCGCTGGTGCTAAAATCTATCATACTCTCGAAAAAACTTCGGGTTTAATAAAAAAATCGAAAGGAAGTAGATAGAGTAATTGCCATAGCGATCTCTGTACCTGTGTATAATCTACCCAAATATCGCAACCCCTCCACTCTCTTTTCAGTACAAAATTATGCGCGATTGATATAAGATACAAAGCCCTCGACAATATCTATGATAGGGAGTCCCAGGACCATTAATATAAAATACAATACGCTCAAAGGGGATACTATCAATCTCACAACAATACTTCAACCAGTACTGCGCATCTTACATCAACCACTTTCATCTCACAGGGAGTTCTCCAGGAGCGATGCCACATCAATTTATCGCATGAATCGGCTGCAACAACTCGTGGAGATGCAAGACGAAGCCCTTGCGGTAGGCAGCACACACTCCGACGACTATACACCGGTGAACACCTTAACTAACGAAGAAAAGCAACTGCAATCTGCTGAGGAGGCCAGTGGATGTACCGCAAATGTGCGCACACTCCATGTCGACTTTGCCGACCTGGCGCGTGACCGGGAAGACGCTCATCTGGATGCCGAGGCTGAGAGGAAGGGGAAGGGACCTGCTATTGTGAGGCCGGATACAGGCATGCAGTCGGATGAAAGCTCTGTATCATTGGTGCCACGGGATGTGTTTGCCTCGGGTGATAGTGATGATAGTGCGGGGGAGATGGCGGACCGAAGTTCGCCCGTGGTAGCTAACGACTTTACTAGCCCGACTGCTGACCACCAGAATAATACTCCACAGAGTATGGGAGTGGAGCAGGATACAGCTAAACCGATTTCACGTGAATTGCCTAATATCCGGGTCGATCCCATAAGCGGGGATGATACAAGCCTTGATGCGTTAAGCGAAGGGGTGACGAGGTTACCGTCTAACGTGCCGGGTGCGGGCACGAATCAAAGTGCTTCGAATAGCAAGAGTAAAGGCGCGAGGACCAATCAGAAGGCGCCGAATACAAAGAGGGAAAAACACATACGCGCGCGTTCGACTACCGGCGGACTCACTGACAGTCTGCCCAGCTTGAGTAAGGGGAGGAGGCGGGGTAGGGCCAATTCGTACTCACCTGTACAGCAATTGAGTGTGAGCATAGGGTTGACCGCAGCCACGCCCAATGACGAGCCAGAGGAGCGCAAGAAAACGAAGGCGAGCTCTGATGCTTTACCAAGTAGCGCTGATGCGATTAAATCGCGATTGGAAACGGGAGGGAACTTGAAAATCGACACGTCCTTTAGGAAACGGTCCCAGTCGTATGGATCGAATATGAATGCGCTGGTGGGCGGGAATGGCGGTGTCAGTACACAAGGTATGCCTAATGACTGATCGTACAGGCCTCGCATGCGAATACTCTGTGAGTTCGTGACGCGTGCACAGTTACGTATGTGCATGATCCAGAGATGAGTGATGTTTTGGAACAGGTGTCAAATCTGTTTTCTGGTTGCATTAGTGCCTCGAAATTCATTTACAATTTACACCGGCTCTATGCTGAAATCAGATGCACTATTCTTTCGCGGCCCAATATATCGTTGTTAACATTTATTTCCTATTTGTTCGACTTCTATTTCACCCACTCACACCAACTTGGCTATGTCTATGAACTCAACCCCCAAACAACTTTGAATTCACCTTTCCATTCAGATGAGGCCAATCAGAAGGTCCAACACACCAACAGCATGTCTCCACTATACAACTCAGCCAAAAAAATCGACAACCGGCGGGCGAGTTCAGTCAGCGGAACGCTCAACCACAACGACAAATCCTTCAACAACACCTTTAGCTTTTCAAACGACCACCGAGCAAGCATGTCGCAATCACAAACGGGCAACACCAATAGCAACACTAGCACCACTTTACAACGCCAGGACTCGTTGGAGAAGTTCCTGAGTGTCAAAAGGCTGTCTCAGATCGGTTCACAGTACGGCTTTGCCGCCTCGAGGTCACCCTCGCCTCCGCTCTCAAGCGATGCCAACAAGCTCGGCGGCACAAAGAGTCAACCAAATATATACAGGAACAGGTCTCCCGTCTCAGAATCCCCTACCTCAACAAGGAATAGGAGTGAGAATATGTTGAGGGCAACAAGGATATACAGCAGTCAGGATGCGCTCCAAACCTCGTCCATCAACAGCTCTAATGCGAGAAGTAGGGCCAGGTCTACGACTGCATCATTCGGGGGAAGCGCTTCTATCCCAACAAACATCGCAAGTGACCGAGTTTCTTCACATGCAACAAACGAGATTGTCCCATCATCGGAAGGTAAAGGACTCGAACGCAGTAGTAGCACCGATCATGACAGTAACAGGCTCTACGGGTCAGCAACACCCGCGACCTCTGATGCTGATAGACAGTTACAGTCAGATACGAATCCAGAAACTGCTTCACCTACAGAAACTAAGGTAAACGCCCTAGTAGACTCTCAAGCGAGCCAGGAACACAACGCATCTGACCCCACAAGCGAACACAACGCATCTGACCCCACAAGCGAGACCGCTTTACCGGGGTCTCCCACTAGCAGTGACGCTCTACAAGTATGTAGTGGTGTAGATACGGATGTAAGGACGAGAGAGGATAGGACTATCCTGGGAAGCAGCACCACCGACTCTGCCAACAGTACAGCTAACCAGGCGAATCGTTCGAGTACTAGACAAAATATGCGACCGCCGCCGAAGCTGTCGATTGTGCCTCCGAGCGATCCCTTGATAGTCGCAGATGAGGACGGGTGAATGATGCAATAGGAAGTCAAGTATAAAAGCAGGCAAAAATTAACGCTTTCGAGTATATCAAATAGCTAGGCATATTGAATTTATGTGTGTTTCCTTTCTCTCGCTCACGGTGATCAACGTATGCTAGCGGCGGTCGCAAACTTCACCACACGACGACGATTGTTGCTTGAATGTTTTTTGTCAGTGTTTTGAGTTCTTACTCTATGTAATTTCGGAATGGATTGCGCCCGCTAAATCGTTCATAGTTCATACTGTTTGTCACATCAATCGTTGAATTTGTTTAACTCAACACCTGGAGCGGGTTCAACACTTCAACATAAATACCGCCTGTTGTTCGCAGTTGGCGTGCTCGGTGCTAGCCAGGATGAGTACTCATTGAGTCGTTTTCTCAACAGAAGGCTGAAGAGCCTGCTATGGTGCTCTCGCCATGCGAGAAAGGCGGATCATAGTTCAGGAGGATTATATATAATATTTTTTTCTCGGAAATAAATCCTCAGCTGCAAAAAAAAGGTGACGCAAGCTAAACATCTACACGAGGAGCAGATTAATAATATTCAGACGTATTTTGCATCATTTGTATTCAGTTTATTATGCATGTAGGTGAATATGATAAATGAAACATAAAACAGGAAAAATACAGGCCATGGCATGTATGCAACGACTTAGAGTACAGGCCACGACATGACATGCACTACGTGACTAAGATTAGAGAGTGGCTTAAAAGGGACACTCATATTATCTACAAGTGCAGATACCTAACGATACCTGTATTATCTACTAGTGTAGTACAATGGAAGTCCCCGACACACACAAATGCATCGAGCAGATACTCGATCACACCAAGATACTCTACAAAAGATGCTTCAAAGATGCAGAGCCGGACTTTGAGCACTTCTTCTATCAGGTGCACAGCCTGCTTAAGATAGCTATCAAGCTCTTTGCTACACTCAAACGCACACACGAGGGTTCTGGAGGTGCCGTGCACGCAAGTACAAGAGCGATGCTGTAGTATGTGCAGTACATGCGCAACCAACAGGATGACTTTACGGAATTACCAGAAGCAGCACGTTTGTGCAGGAAAGTGATACAAGAACTGCTGAATCATACAGAGAATACGAACTTTCCGGTGGTCGATTGCGTACTTCCGTGTAACATGGCGAATAATTGTAAGCCTGAGACGGGCGTTGCCTGTCGGGTAACGGAAAGTAAACGTAAAGCGAAATGGGACGGGAATAGCAAAGCGACTAGTATAGTCAACAAGGATACGGCGAATACTGTGTCATTTGATCACACGCAAGACGCTAAGCGAACGAAAGTGGCCGCTGGGGAAGCGAAGTATACGCCACGTACTGGTGTGGATACAATTAATATTGATGACTGACAAGACAGTAATAATTGGCGTGATACCATTAATATCTGTGCCTGAATATGTCAGCAAGTATATTTCAGTACTGAATCAATTAGCCGCATGGAAGATGCTAGGCGCTTGGAAGTGGCTTTCACCCATACGCCGCGCACTGGTGTGAATATATTAATATAATTGCCTGAATATAAGTACGTATATTGCGATACAATATACAATTTTACAGTATCAACTAATGGGGTGTTGATCACACGAAAGTGACTTCTGGCGAGGCCACGTATATTCCGCGTGCTGGTGTAGGTTTTTTAATATCATGGACTGGTGACAAACAACGAGTATATCACGTTACTGTCTTAACTAGCCGCGCTGAAGTCACTGGTGAATCGAAGTATATTTTGTATTGCAGTGTCGACCGAAGCATCAACAATTGGTCTGTCTCAACTGGTCGAGTCGTTGGGATGTTGGTGCGCAGTACCGTTGTAGTTGACTCAAGTACCGCCGAGAGATCATAAGCGCAAAACGTGTTTTCTGCTTACATTCAAGCTTATGCGCATTATTAAAGGTGGTGGATGTGTATTGATTGATTGAGTTTTGTGCATCCCAGCAGCATTAGCACTGAAGTGGATGTGACACGAAAGTGTCTGCTATCCGGAAGTGACGGCGGATGGTAATGGTTCGATCTATGCCAACAACTGTACTCTATGGGTATGATGTATGACATTTCTATATTAGCCCTGCCAAGTGTCCTTTAGTTGCGCAACGAGCCGATTAATGCACCTTCGTAAAGTCTCCAGATTTTCCACTATTTTGCGCATAGACTCCAGCCCAGGTGTGTCAGTTTGGGGCATAATTAGTGTGCCTTCTATATGATGCAATTGTGCTTACGGGGTGATGGATTTTGCAGGTCTATTGAATGTACATGACCACCCAGAATTGGAGAAGGTGTCTCCAGCTACGACATGCAATGAGGGGTTAATCACAATCTGCTATTCTTTATTCCAGTTGCTGAGGGGCTGTGTGCTGGCAAGCACGAATAGCACTGATTCCATTGGGCTGCTGCACTTCTCAGGCGATGAAAAGGTCTCTAAGCATACAAAATGGACGTGAGATGTAGCGGGTGTGATATCGGGCGCAAACGACTTGTTCACAATTGCAAATACTCCTCAATTTACTCTCGCGTTATTCTCGAGGATCAAAGAGAATTGGTTGATACTTCCATCTATCTGGTTAAACCAATTCGCAATATCCAACGAGCGAAAGCAAAAGGCTATAGGTCTATACTTGCCTTCCAAATAGACAATTCTGAGGAAACGTATTCCATACACTTTCACATCCTACTGGTATTACAGAGGAAATACTTTATTGCTGAGTGGGGAGGATAGGCACATCGAGATTGCCAGCTGGAAGTGTGAGCTGCACCAGCGCAGTGTCTTGTACAGTCTCTGCGGTGCTATTGACCTGTTCAGCAGACGACGCACCTGGAGTCAAACTCTCTGTGGAGCTCTCTGTGTTCAAGATCACGGTGCTGGTTTCACCAGTGGTAGGGATGCTGGCCGAACTCTTGGAGGTATCTGTGGCAATAAATAGAAGTGACGTTGTGGTTCAATTGGGCGTGTAGGCAGTTCATTGCGAGACTCACGCTATGGATGCAGTTTCAACAATATAATGCTCAAATATTTATATATACACACGCACACACACACCACAGACACACACACACACACACCACACACACACACACGCACACACACACACGCACACGCACACACCACACACACACACACGCACACGCACACGCACACGCACACACCACACACACACACACGCACACACACACACACACATATATATATATATATATATATTTTTATATGTATGTACATACTAAAACTGTCTTTCCCATCACAAAAAACCCAAGATGCACACCTGCATGAGCCTGTCCAGGAGGGGCTGTTGTCTGGTGTGACTGGTTAAGCTCCGGCCCGGCCAGTGGTGGTTGGGTTGACTGCGGAGTCATCCCTTCCGTGTTATACGGCTGCGTTGCAGGTGTATGCGATTGTGGCGTTGCACTTGGCGTAACACTCTGTTGCAGTGATGGTACTGGTGCCTGTGCCTGTGCATGCGGTGGCTGTTGTTGGGTCGCCTGCTCTATGTGTTGATGTGTGTGTTGCTGTGGTGGTTGTGCGAATTGCTGCGCGTGTTGTGGTTGGTGTGGTTGGGTTGTTTGTTGGGCTTCTTGTGTTTGTTGTTGTGATTGCTGTATCTGTTGCTGCGGCTGCTCCTGCTGTTGTTGTTGTCGTTGTTGTTGTTGTTGTTGGTTTTGCATTTGCTGTTGTGGTACCTGGCTTTGCAATGCGGAGGCTGGCACTATAAATACGAAATAAGTAGAAATAAGAAAAAAGCAAGCTCGATGCGAATATTGATGCGGGATGTCAAATAATTTCAAGGTACATTGCACGCCAGTATACTGTTCTGGGTGGTGTAGCAGATATTTGACAAGTGTTTGCAGTGGGGAATGCAATTATATGCAGCCCAATAAACAAATATCAAGTGTATTGCATTGGAGATATACACTTATGTAGCGCTCTGAATGTGTGAAATGGCGAAACGGAGTTTTCCTTTCTCGAGCTGCGCTCTTACGCAGAAAAATCTCCGACACCGTAGTGTTAGAAAATACAATCATATTCGTCTTGATCTGTACGTAGCCTATGCGACACGCGCGGTCACATTGTAGTAGCATTCCGCATGTAGATCTTAAAACCCATGCAATCACGCTAGATTACTATGGTAAAAGATGATATACAAAAAATGATAGTCTGGACAACATAGTACCAGGTGTGTAATTCGAACGAACGAACGATTTCCTCGCGACGTATGCGATATGTAGGCGGGTGGCGAGTGTTGATAATCTAATTAAACTGCGTTGAGAGACCTTCAGATCAACACCACACAACTCGACAGAATCCAACCGTATGCCTTATTGTGTAGATGCAATGCGACTTAACCATGAAACTGGAGTGTGGATATCACAATCGAGAACGAAACACATTACTCAAGTGTTATCGTGTGCATCAACAGAGATATTGGCCTTATTTGATGATTTTTGATCCGCACCAAATTGTGAGCGTGTTGGTGAGGCGTGCGAAGCAACATCCGTTACTAGGCAAGTCGTTGGTACCATCCTAATATATATGTCCGGGTCTGTACATGCATGTTCTTATATATATATATATATATAATGAATTTACACAGACACAGACACAGCTACAGACACAGACACAGACACAGATACAGACGCAGACGCAGACACGGACACGGACACGGACACAGACGCAGACACGGACACGGACACGGACACAGATATATATATATTTATGTAAATTGGTAATAGCACATACCCTCGTGTTCAGGTGCCGGCGAACTACGCGGGGAGAGTGTAGTCATCTGATAGGGCGCTGCAACAATCCCGGGCACACCGCCCAATTGGAACGGTTCAGTGATTTCGATATTGGCATCGTATTGACCTACGCACATTAGAAAATTGATCTGAACAGGATGGTTTCACGAAAGATTTCGTTTGTTTGCCTGCCGACCGAATTTTAGTAATAATAGTAATTTCTATGCGAGCCGTGCCAGGGATCTGGTTTTAAACAAACGATTTATCCTGACAGATATCTCTATACCAAACAACAATATTAAAATGTGATTATGTTGTATACACAATTGTGTTTGTGAGCCCATATATGTATCTGTTTAAAATCAGAAGCGGTAGGAAATCATAGAATACAGTGAGTGAGCGCTACCTGTGATTATCAAACCCCATCGCTTTTTCACTCCCATGGCTGTCACCGATTATTTTTCAGCTAGCGCTGTGTCGATGCGCTTGCAATAGAGAAGTGTATGTTCAAAATCAACCAACTGAACCTTGGTAAATACAATAGGAGTTCTGGCAAACCCCACTGAACATTGTCGACTATTCAACATACCGGTTAGTGAAGCGCTGCGCAAGTACTCCTGCACGCCAACATCATGTATAATCTTGTCCTGCGGGGCTGATGTGATACTATTCTGTTCTAATCTGCCAACCTGTATGTGTGAGGAATGAAAAATATTGCAGAACTCAGTATAAGACGAGAGAAATGTTACTAATTGGTGAACCTGGATGTGTACATAGGAACGAGGATAGCAAAATACAGAATACGGTGAGAACAGTGACATAGACAATTTAATTTGATTTCACTTCAGCATCGATCTCAACGGTCCAAAGAATTAATAACGATGCCCAAACAAATCTGTAATACAGTCGATAAGTTCACTATCCCGCCAGCCAATTTCAACTGACTATTGTCTGGAACACTCTTCACTCACTGCCACTCCATCTAGATCACGGTACAAGAACAGTAACCACACTACTTGACACGGGTGCACTACTATGCCAAAAAACGAAAACCAACCACTTACAGCCGCTTAATCTGACCAAAGTACAAAACAACTATGCATACGATGCGACAAGCAAATACTGCTATGCATATCATATAAAGAATCTTGCTTATAGCCACGGCATCCGGCTGTATGATACACGAGCACCAACCATACTACTTAACCAATAATACCTATGCAAATCCAATCGATACAAGGTCACTTACAGCCACGCCATCCAGATCATGATACAGATGCGGAGGGTGATGGTGGAACGATGCTTGTCTCTTCACCTCGTGGCCTTCTGCGTCGACCTCCGCACGCGCAAAGACTGGTTTGTCAGTGGGGGGTGGTGCAATCGGTTTATGTACAGGCGCCTGATCAGATGTATAATGTAGAGGAACGTTTTATTTGTGTAGTACATATGTGTACATGTAGATCTGTACTAAGCATACATTAACGATTGGTACAGAAGGCACTACTAAAAACGAATTCATATGAGGGGCGCTAATCATGGACGTGGGCTAGTACATCATTCGTTATAGTATAGCAAAACACGCGTATAGTAAAAAACATACTTGTACCAGGGATGCAGCGGTTGTCATATATGTATGCGTGCGTATGCGTGCACGTGTGAGTGAGTTTACTTGTGTATGAATGCAGTAGAAATGAAACGAGCCCCTCCAAGTGATATGCGCTGCGAGTCGTCGGTTGCGGATAGGTATGTGAAAGTGCTAAAGCCGATTGTGTGTTGATATGATTACCACCAATATGTAAATACATCTACATGCAGAGACATACTTAAAACGCATACCTTCTGCTGTTCCTGTTGACTGCCCATCTGTGATTGTAGTGCGTCTTCAGGATTTGCAGGCACGGGTATTCTGAGGGATTACATACTTATATTAGTCATAGTAGTGCAACTGACCTATCAGCTACAACACCTTTGCTAGTTATCTATGACCGGATAACCTGATCGCGTAAATCACTTCCTCAGATTATAATCAACACCCACTGCCCAAATTGAAGGGTGATCAGGTAGATACTTGTATTGAATTGTCTTGTAAACTCAGGAATTGCTTCTGGAGTTTCATTCCACTTACTCTCTACATTGCAATATATATATATATACATATTATACATACATACATGCATACATATATACACATACATACATATATACATCTATATATACAACTATATATACATACATATACATATATACATCTATATATACAACTTTATATACATACATATACATATATACATACCATACATACATATTACAAAATATATATATATATATATATATATATATATATATATATATATATATATATATATATATAATATATATATATTATATATATATATATATATATATACATATTATATATATAATATATATATATATATTATTAATATATTATATATATATATATATATATATATATATATATCAATAATATCATCACACACACACATACATACATGCCATGTATATATATATGTATATGCGTGTGTATGTATGTATGTGTATGTATGTATGTATGTACATATATGTATACATATGCACATGCATACATGACATACAGACATAAACATATTATAATTATATATATATATATATATATATATATATATATATATATATATATATATATATATATATATATATATACATAAATACATAAATAAATACATACATACATGCATCGCAAAGTATTGTATGCATGTTTGATTCTAGATACATTCCATACAGTATAATATCCCATGTCCAGCTACAGATTACAGTACAGAGAAACTCTTTTAGGAGAGTACCTGTGCAGGAGACCATATCCCATGCTGCAGCCGAGACTGCCATCACCTCCCCAGTCAGTGTCTGGAGTTACAGTCACCTATACACAATCAAAAGGACAGGAAGCGTATGCGATAGTATCCAGCACTAGGAGTTACAGTCACCTATACACAATCAAAAGGACAGGAAGCGTATGCGATAGTATCCAGCACTATACAAGGTTGGGTTGGGTTCCATATCAACAAAGTCGTCGAGATACAACTTTATACGATAGTGCGAAATCATGTTGATACTAGTGATTCGCAGCGATATTGCGAACCGTGTTTGAGACAATATTTCGATCTAAGGTTTTTTGGGTTATCCAGAAACTCGATACAGAAGCAACGATGATATAACGACAGACTCATCACAGAGACAATGCAATTGAGCACTACCAAGAGTTTTAGTAGTTGCACTTTAACCCTTATTTTCCCTTGCAGAAGACAGGAATAGGTCACGAATTAATGCCAAGTGATTTTGCAACATCAAATAAGTAAGCTAAGGTAAAAACACCACAGCCTTGCCAGAAATAACATACCTCACGGCACGAGTCTGTAGAAATATCATAAACGTACAGATTCATCGGCTTCTTGTTCATGGCTTCCACTAATTGATACTGTAGTGAACAATTTTAGGATTGATTTACTTTGAGAAGTTTACGCCCAATCATACAGACACACATTCGATGTATGTAGTTTTGGTGTAGCACGTGTATGGTATTGCAGATGCACACAGCAACAAATTATCGATACCGCTGTTTCCAAGCCGCTTTGTTGAGGACTTCGAGAAATAAACAATTTCCTCACAGCACTTTGCAATACAAATATCAAAGAAAGCTAATCTTGACAATGACCAGCACTGTCTGTTTACACCTTGGGTTGCAAAGTTCGGTGAACAAGCAGCTGCGTATGAGGATGGACATTCGATAGAGGCATATAGCGCCTATGGGAGCCTTGCATTGCAACAACGTAACAAATGCACCGTCGCATGTCTTCACACATAAAACCAAGTGCAATATTTCAAATTAAAATGGAAAATCTCGCAGAGCCCACTTTCCGAGAAAAAAAGTCGCCGTGCTAATACCACATACAAAGCTGTTCTGGTCATAAAGTGTGGTATCACACGATCCCAGTATGTAGTCCACATCAGACTTCAAGCCAGCACGGCTGACCGGCGAGTTCGGTCTGACATCCTGGGTAGTGATTTTACAGTGGTATAAGTGGAAACCAATTTTTTTTATAAGAAGCCGAGTGCTTGGACCAACATTGACAGTCACACTAATATGGCGATATAGTCACTACTTCGACTGCTTCGTGGATTGACGATGAATGTCGGATCAGCTTCCCGGCGTGCACACAGAGCATGAAACTAAACACTCCGAGAACTCAAAAGACAAGCACATCAACATACCAGTACATGCCAAACATTCTCAGTGGCCGTTTCAAAGGAGCAGAACCGAATGCTAGCCCCAAGAAGGCCGGCACCGCCCCATGAATTACTGGGAACAATGATGAGTTCCCTGACGCCTCTCACGCGACTGTTGTACACAATGATGGGTATGGGGACTCCTATATTGGCATTGAGCTGATCTACAAATATACTGTCTTCCTTGTACTGCATGTGGTATAGAATTGCGTGTAAATTGATACGAAAATAACATTCTGTTCACAGATGTAGACGGGTGTAAAGGTGGGGCATTTGAAAAAATTCAAAAGACCAAGTGCAGCGTACTAAAGGAAAGCTGAAAGGGAAAACTTCAGCTTAAATTACAAACAATGTTAATTCTTGAATCAGGCGAGGGTGAAGTCGTGAGACAGTAAGTACTAAACCATAAGCGCCAAATACGCAAGACTAATCAAACTGACGCTCAGATACACCACGTTCATCACCACTACGTTTGCGTTATCCTGAAGCAAATTTTTGAGACAAGAGGGGACAGAGGTTGTGACTTCCATTGACTTGAGCCTAGACTGAGGCCGCTCTCCATAGCACTTACTACTAATGCGCGTTGTACTCGACACATGCAAGAAGATCTATACTTACCAGCCTTTCCTCGTTGATGCTCACTATGAAGTCGAACAGGGGCACTAAGCCGGCGAGCTCAGCAGGAGAGTCCTTGTGTACCTGTGTGGTTGAAACGAGTATGTGTAAGCACCCTCCAGTTCACCAGTATTTGTAGCAACTGCCAGAATACGAGCCATATGATTCAATTCATACTCTAAATATACTTACAATAGCAAGTTGATAGCTATATACACACACAAACACACAGTCACAGACGCAGACACAGACACAGACACAATCACACATATCCATATCCATATATATATATATATATATATATATATATATATATATATATATATATATATATATATATATATATATATATATATATACACACTGCCATACACACATCATCACACACACACGCATACACACACACATCATCATATATATGTAATATATATACATACATATATATACATATACACACACACGCATCACACATGTATATATATATATATGCATATATACATATATATATATATATATATATATATATATATATATATATATATATATGTGTGTGTGTGTGTGCGTGCATGGATATATATATATATATATATATACAAATTCATATATACATAGATAAATAGATACATAGTTACACACACACAAATATATATATATATATGTATATATATATATATATATATATATATATATATATATATATATATATATATATATATATATATATATATATATCCACCCTCCACCATGTCACATGAGATCCATCTACACTCGAAATCTTGTACATACTTGAGCAGCTATTTTAGTACAAACATGCGATTAAAACAATGAATGACTTTGTAATGTGTTTCAATGTGTCTGTTTGCCGACTGTATAGTTCGATATACATACAGAAAGTAGGACTAGTGTTTAATGAACAGTGCTGCTACCCAATAAAAACAACCCAGTGCTAAAGATTGCATTCGTACCTTTACAACATGGTAACCCTCATAGCTGCCGTCTAGTATCTCAGCTACGGGTGTCGATTGTCCACCTCCCATATTGGAATGGTTGTATGCTACCTGCAAACAGAAGGTACACGTCCACTGTGGTAGAAGCTTATCAGCGGAAGCAATCAAAATGCACAATATTTACAAAATATTTAAATATGTACTTATGAAAAAGGTTTGAACTAGAGGGGTCAAAATAGGTGGAAATAAGACACAACTTATTTGGTCACTTCGATACGCTCAGAAGTCTTGTTTCTTCACAGTTTGTCCCATTTTTGAATAGATCTATGGCATTTCTATAAAAAATTACTGGTATCTATGTATGTATTGTTATTGATGGATATGCCTATGTACATATAAATACAGTATATCTCTTTAGTGACGACAGTAGCTCCTTGCACACACATCGAAAGTCGCGAGCGTACATACTATTCCAGCTTTCACTCATATTAAAATACATATTTATATATATATATATATATATATATGATATATAATGTTCAACACCAGCCAGCTGCAAGAATGGCAGAAGCAGCAGAGGTCGCCAACAACCCCAAGGCAGAGCAGCAGCACAACACCAACCTCATCTTTGTTTCCACTAGCTACTAATACACAACCACAGCACAATAAAACGCAATCTGTCTTGTTTCCTTCAAATCCTCCTCATAACGTAGGCAGAAGTACGTCCCAGCAGCCATCACTGTACAGCAATATACCGCCACTGACCAGTAGTACATCTGCATCGTTATTTCCATCCAACCCCCCTGTACATGCAAGCAACAATACACAAAATACACGTCCGAACAACAATGGTGGCACACCTACACCTACGGGTGCATCTCTCTTTGGTCTTGCGTCTACCTCAAACTCGAGCATGAACGCGAATGTGAGTGCATCGACCAAAACAAACCAAGCACCGCCGCCTTTGTTTGGCAGCTACACGCCTAGCCATGCGACTGCGAACACTCGGGTATCTAATTCGGGTATTAATAATAATATCAATTCTCATACCCATACCAATACTGGTACACACTCACTGTTTGGTGTGGCGCCCAGCGCACGCACTGCGGCGGGTGGACAGCATTTGAGAACGGACAGCACCGACAGTAGTGCAAGTGGTTATGACACCCGACTGTCACAGTCGCAGGCATATGCATATACACAGCCACTGCACACACAAAGGCAGGTGAGTGCGACTGGTAATAGTCATTCGTCTGCTCAGAGAGATGCGCAGCCCTCCAGTACAACTCCAAGTGGGTCTACCAGAAACTCACTTGTAGGAGGCGCTGATGGTAGTATGCCATTGGACACCGGCATGGTAAACCAAGACGTAGATACAGATAGCAATACAAATACACGTACGAGTATCAGTTCAGAAGGTCTAGCAAATCTTCCCACCATACCCACTGGACCATTGGAGCGCAACGATTCCACGGACTCGCTAGACGGGTTGTTCCGCACACCTGTGCCAGCTGATATCAAACCCAGCACTACAGCTACCCTGCCAACATGTTCAGATACTGTAGTAGCACCCACACAACAACAACAACAACAACAACAACAACAACAGCAACAACAAACGCAGCAAGTATATCAGCCGGTACTACAGCACACCCAGGTAGAATCCCAGGTCTTCCCACCCACTCACCCACCAACGCAACCGCCAGTAGGATATAGCACGCAGCCACAAACATCTAAAGATAATTTACAACAAACTATGCCCGGACATATGCCTGCGACGCCGATTAACTCTGAGAGCGTATTTCCTGCAGCACCGCCTGTGTGGAAGAGTTCTGGTCCTCTTGTATCCACATTCACTCCGTCACAGCCTCAAAGCAACTCAGGTCCGGCGACAGCGGAAGGACAACACACTGATGAAACGCCCTCTCACATACAGTCATCTACTGCAGATAGGCCAGAGAATCCACAGGCTTTTAATAGAACGGGTACTAGTGCGTCGACAGCCGTGCAGAGGCCAGGAAGTATACCTATCCCGAGACTTGGGGCGCCACCGATGTTTAATTCTACACCGGAATTTGGTGCCCCGCCCGTGTTTGATGCACCCCCGCAACCAGCTCACGAAGCGGCGACGTCATTTCAGGTAAGAACGGTGTATGCTGTGGTATAGGTGATGTTGTGATCGCGTGAGAGTATAGTTCGACTGGCGTGCAGGGGGGTGGGGACTGGGCGTTTGGTATATTGTGGTTGCGCTAAACGTTCGTACTGTACGTATTTGTTTTGCAGTATACATACTGACATACTCGTCACTGGCGGGGTGGTGAACACAAGACTGTATTGCGTTCAAAATTTTCGTACTGTAGTATAGAATCAGCCCACGCTCATGAAAAAAGCTCAGTCGTAGTCCAAATGTTACCACATACTTGTCCGTGGTCAGTATGATCTTAGTGTATGTACGTCTTGAACATTTTGAGTCTGGCTGCCTCTGCGGCTTTTGTTTGCATATGAGCCTTCGAGAATGGCAGAGCTCATAATTTTAAGAGGTATATAGTGCCGCACCTTCCATTAACCACAATATTATGTGCATATACCTCACGGCTAGGGGTACTGGTATTCTATTGTTGTAGTAGTACACACTACTAGGGCGTGTAGTGACAAAGAATCATGGCTTCACTTTCTATCTCTTCTATCTGTATGAGTTTAGACAACAATATTGTATTGCATATTGCACTTGAACAGGAAAGCATATTGGCACAACTAAGTAAATTCGTGCAAATGTACAGTCCCGTGTAGATTATTACATGCAATTAAATGCACACACCTGAATGCTGTTAGTGCATATATATTGCCTCTGTACATTCGCATAACGACTGAAACATACATTTAGATTCCTATACTACTCATATTCGAAATTCTCCCAAAACAGCGTACCTAAGGCCAACGACTGAAACTTATGCGTCGATGTTAATACTACACATACTAATGTTCCAATACAATGTGTCCAAAGTAAACGAATTGATGCTCACACTACTCATACATACTAACTTCCCACTACAACCCAAACCCAAGCAGTCAGGCGCTGCCAAGGTCCAGTCGGAACCCGCTACGACTCAAACCGTTCAACCAAGCGTACCAAACACTGGAGTTGTCTTCAGAGGTAGTTTCGACTTCAGTCAACTCCAGGGAGATGGTGTGTCGGACAGCCAAATACAGGCCAACATCAACTCACAAGCCGTCGATGGCGAGAGGTATATGAGCACGGGATCTATGGATAATGCACCAGATACAGCCACATCAATACCACCACCACCATTGCCGATGTTTGGGGCGCCACCGACGCAAGCACCCGTACAAACACCGCAAGAATCCACACCGGCAGAGGCACAGGGCGTGTACACACCCCCAGAGGCACAGGGCGTGTACACAATCCCAGAGGCCAATAAGCCATCCCAACAACGACCGGAAGAGTGGTTACACAGAACATCGGCGGGTGAATCTGAGGTAAGTGCAGCAGCTCATGGCCAGACGCATGGGTTAGCAAACACAGCAACGCAAGCACCGACAAATGAACACTCTACCACTACTCCGGGTGCAAATACCACTGCCCCGGGGGTGCCGGTGTTTCGGGGCAGTTTCGACTTCGATGCAATGCATCGAGATGATCCAGCGGACAGTACTCAGCCCCCGCCAATCCAAAATGATCCAACGCCAGCAACTATGACTCACGCACCCCCAACATCCATGGCCTCGCACACACGTCCGCCTACACATGCTCAGCCACCGTGGAATCAATCCGATCAATCGCTTGCAAATACGGATGCGCAGCCTTCACAGGAGAATGCTACAGTAGCGGAATGGCAGCCACAACCAGGCGTGCCGGTGTTCAGAGGGAGCTTCGACTTTAACAACATGCAACCGGGGAGTGGGGAGAATGCGTCAGAAAGCACACAAGGGGGTGCGACACACTCCTACTCTGGCTACATGACCCAGGCTACAGAGACCCATAGCACTCACAGTGGTGTACAGGCTGACGGACAAGCACCTGCACAACCGAGTATGCAGGGCTTCCCACTACAGCAGACACAGGCGACAATGGGGCCACCTCCTATGTTCTTGCCACTGCAGGCCGGGATACCATCCATGCCATCAGCCGCACCCCCTATGACACTGCAGACACCACATCAAGAGGTCAGCCCGCAGCAGCAGCAACAGCTGCAGCAACAGCAGCAGCAGCAGCAGCAGCAGCAACAAGGCCTGCCTATGCCGGGGCATCCGGACACCGCACACGTGCCAGATTTCTCTGCGCCACATCAGGAACAGCCTGTATCCCGCCAGAATAAAGTATCTCCGCCTCCACCAGAGCAGACGGAGCAGACTCCAGCAGACCCAAAACAGCAGGTGCCGAGGCCTGGCGTTCCTGTGTTCAGGGGCAGTTTCGATTTCAGTGCCATGCAACGCGACGAAGCGCAAGGGAGTGATCCAGTACAGATAGAGGGTGAGAGTGGTCCCATACCAGGGTCTGAGTACACCTCCGCGCATAGCACCACACTTAGCGGTCGACAGCAAGCCTTACCGGTGGTACATATGGCTCAGGGAGACCAGCAACAACAACAACATCCTCAGCAAGACCAACAGCAACCACCACAACAGGGCATATCTGAGAGTCAGGCACATGCGCAGATGGGAAGTACATCTCTCCCAGGGGTGGCTGCGTTCCGGGGCAGCTTAGACCTCAATGCCATGCGGGAGGATATGGATAGCACTCCGACTACGGATACACATCCAGAACACACTTCGCAAACACACCCACAACCAGCACAGCCCCCGCCAGCGAGCACTATAGGCCGACCCGTGTTTAGAGGCAGCTTTGATTTCACACAGATGCAAAACGATACAGATGCACCGGGAGAGTCGTCGCAAGTTGCTGCACCGACTCAGGTAAGCGTGCGCGGATTAGTGCTTGAACTGGAGGGTGGCGAAGACATTGGTTCACATTGAACATATTGTCAACAAAAGGACGTGTAGGCAGATGAGGTTCTTTTGGAAGTTCTGTGGTGATGTAAAGAAATTGAATATTGTTTTGAGTATGTGTTACTTCGTGATAGGTCTGTGGCTGGGTATCGATAGTAAATGGGCTGTGACCCGCAGTTGTGGTAAAGTTTAATCCAGCGTACATATGAATGTTCTTTTTCCCGTTTTTTCATTTATGGTCTACGTCGGTGGAAAGCGGTACTTCAATAATCAAATATGTTCTAATCAACGCTTCCTTTCTATCAATACCCCAAATATAGGAATCTCCTCAAGAACGATCACAGTTTTACAACCCAAATGCATACACGGCTCCACAGCAGCCTTCAGCGTTTGATGCAATGGCTGCATCAGTAAATACTATTAACAACTACCAATCAGATGTACCCTTCGACCAGGGTGTAGATATCAGCACCGTCCCAACCGGAAGAGTCAGCTTGGATTTCAATAAGATGCAAAGTAACGAGGATCCTCAAGCAGCCTTTTCACCGGTATGTCCCTTTTTAAAATTGATTCTCTATTCACTCTGCGTGCTTCTAGTACATTTTATTGTATAGTAAATAGCAGAAAAAGAAATCTATCAATGTATATTAGTACTTGTGCTATTCGTCACTTCAATACATATGGTTCCATAATGGAGTTGCTCGTGGCCGTCTCAATTATGTGTAGATGCATGTTCTCAATTAGTATACTTCGAGCTGTCAGTTGCGGCTATGCCCTGATAGAAGTCCGCCTTCGCATTGCTGGGACTGTCTGTGGTCATCCATGACTGCCATACCTCTTTACCTTTTGTACGATTGAGTGTGCGTTTGAATGATTATCCTTTTCTGAAGGGTTCAGAACATTCTGACTTGATATGTGCTTGCCTTGATGGCTACCGTCCTCGATACTATATCGTGATGAAGTCAAACAACAAGGGCACAGTCTGACGTTCGTATTGATCTGAGATATCAGTAGTAGTGAAGTTGATTCTGTGGTTTACGACTAAATTGGAGTGATTGTGTTTGTGCACATGTAGATTATCACTGCGTCGCACTAATTCCCGGAGTGGTTCAACTATGTTTACGGTATGGTTCGCGAGGCTTTCATTGCGGTATGAATTTTTGGGCAAACATTTCCGCTCGGTTCCATGGGATCTCTTTCACGGTCACTCATATCTCACACATATTTGTACATCTTGTAGCCCGCTACGCATTGGTTCTATAAGCACTATGAAACGAAAGGCTGGACGGCCTTCTCGATACTAGACAACGACGCACTCGAGCAAGCCCACCACGAGAGTGTGGCAGCGTCAGCGATAACGGGTACGTATTCGTTGTGTACAGTAATGAGCATGTCCGTGAAATTGAACATGAATAGAATTTACCTCAACAGTTCTATATAGGTCTAGTGCTATTTACACATATACCTATACACGTACCAAACACTCGAATGTTTGTTTTGTGCGCGTATATCTACAACGCCATATCTGGGATCTCGTCCCGCGCCATCGTGATGTAAAGCCACTTATATCAATGCTGCTGGGCCCCTCGTTTGCATACCTTTCTTAGGCGATGTGGTGGTTCCTGTGAACGGTGGCAGGTACGACGCGTTCTTGTCTAAGCGTAAGATGCAAGCTGTCTATTGGATGGAAGATGCCATGGAGATTGCAAGGTATGTCGATGCAGTGCGAACGGAAGCTGTCTAGAAGGTATAACTCAGGTAAATATACAAGCTTCACTTATCTCAGATCGGTGATGATTACATCACTGGTAAATTGGATCGGATGTGTGGTACATCTTCTAGGTTTGTATTATAATTTTACCAGCTGATGGTATCGCGATGTCCACTCGGAAGCAGTTTAGAAGGGTATACATCAACACCTGTATGGCGTAATCCTGCCATGCAACTACTAGGAATATCGAAAAAGTGTATGGGAAAAAGGGGCAACCTACACGAACAATCGTGCAGTTTTGAATAATATGTAGATGCTTTTTTTATGATTTTATAGATTAGGGAACCCGTGGATATGAATGTAGACATTGACCGGTGCTTGTGTTAGCCGTCTGCAGTGATAGGTATCTCAACTCGATGGCCTCACTGCCCATCTTTCTCATTGTAATGCGCAGGTGTTCGTGGATGAAGAAGCACATGAACGGTGCCATGAAGCCTTACCCGGAGGAAGTCGGGGAGCTGCTTGAGAGAGAGTATACACAAGCCTATCGCACAGATACTTGGAATCACAGGATTGTCACACCTGCTGGCGATTTGGTGGTTATGTTCTCCCCCATCGTTGCGGTACATTACAATAAGGTGTGTTGTATCGAAATCGGGTCCTGTTGTCTATGTCTATGTCGTTTATATGATTGCGAGAGCATGATACCACACTCGCTTTCACACAGTATAGTGGTGTAAGTACAATATCTGCATGTAAGTAGCCCTTATCTTTTGTACATATGTGTACGCTAATAGCCGGTTGCCCATTATTTTGATGCTCGTTGATCTCCGACTATTCATTCTAAACGCCTTGATCTATTTGTTTATATTTTGGTAGTCAGAAGCGGCTGCCATGGATATGAATGGGCATCAGGACAACGGTGGAGAATCACCGAAGGAGCCATTCATGGCTGTCAGGGGGTTCGATTCGTAAGTATAAGAATTTTGCTTGTCCTACTGTTTTCTAAGTCTAAGGTTCAGTTGTCCAAATTTACGGTATCTGATTCTCCAACTACTGATGTTGTCAACTGGTGTTTTCCTGTTTAGTTTATCCACGTGGACTACAGTTAGCTCGCCTCATACTAAGTATAGACCAGCCGTATACACCCGACACTGCTGAGCTTCCTAGATGCGTTCTGGTGAAGCCTCTGTCGCATTTCCTGTCATCTGTCAATAATCGTACACTCCGTTTACCTTGGTTTGCTGCAAAGTTTACTCATATCCGTACTGCAACGCAATTGTGCAGCATATTCATATCCGTACTGCAACATAATTATGCAGCATCGCATTTGACGCGGGAGAGGGCCCCCCTGATCATTTATATCTGGTGGTACATGGGATTGGAAATAAGGTGGATCTGAAGGTAGGTTGGTAACATGTTATGTTTGTAGATTATACGAGATGGAAAAGGATACAGAGCGAGGAAAAAGTAATGTTTACAAAGCCTTGTACTTGTACTTGTACTTGCATGCGGTCATTTGTGTGTGTCTACCAAATTAATTCGCTCCGAATTTCTGACACGGATAACAAGGAGTTCCTAGTTGTGTTAATTCTGTATCTTAATCAGCAATTAAAGCTTGTGTTTACTTTTAGTTCACTATACTCATGTTTAAACTCTTATCTGTGCGTCATGCATGATCTACACTCTGTACTTGTACTTGTACTTGCATGCGGTCATTTGTGTGTGTTTACCAAATTAATTCGCTCCGAATTTCTGACACGGATAACAAGGAGTTCCTAGTTGTGTTAATTCTGTATCTTAATCAGCAATTAAAGCTTGTGATTACTTTTAGTCCGCTATACTCATGTTTAAACTCTTATCTGTGCGTCATGCATGATCTACACTCTGTACTTTTACTTGTACTTGCATGCGGTCATTTGTGTGTGTCTTACCAAATTAATTCGCTCCGAATTTCTGACACGGATAACAAGGAGTTCCTAGTTGTGTTAATTCTGTATCTTAATCAGCAATTAAAGCTTGTGTTTACTTTTAGTTCGCTATACTCATGTTTAAACTCATATCTGTGCGTCATGCATGATCTACACTCTTTGCGCTTGACCATATTCTCCGGCACTGTTTGATTTGTCTGTTGAGTACATACGTAACTCACCTCACACGACATCACAGATGAACGGAAATTGTCGAATGATATGTGAAGAGTGCCTAGTAAGATGATAGCTCGTTTGCAATTAGTATATAAATGTGGGGTTCTTCATGAATTGAGTGTCCCAAAGTATATTGCAGTATATCGACAGTACACTGATGCAATACCCTGTGTCTGTGTCACTTTTAGCAACGAGATCTGGTACAAGCTACGAGAAGCATGCGTACGTCCTCTAGGAGACTGCGCAAAAATGCACTAGATGAAGGGGGCGATCCTGTGCCGGTGGCAGAGTATCTGCCAATCATGTGGCACTCCTCGCTACACTCAAACACAGGGGTGGATGCGAAGATAAATGGTATGTTGTCTTTAGCTGTACGTGAGAGTTTACCCGAAACTGTACTGGTTGCTTGCACATATTAAATGGTGACATTGCCATTTGCGGTGTTTCATGACTGAGATAGCAGAGGTAGCTGCGTCGAGTTTCGGGCGCGGCTGCATAAGAAATAACGATCGATAGAAACCACTGAACCGTGCCACAGGTCATCTGATACCCTAAAGATACCAAGTCCTGACGTTAAACATACAGACACTAAGATCTCACCGTGACTCTCCTCTCCTTATCCTCCAGCCATTTCCTTGCAGAGCATCAAGATGCTGCGCGAGTTTGTGAACACAACGGTGCTAGATGTGCTGTACTTCACCAGTCCACATTATTGCCAGGTAAGTCAATGATCTTCTAGTCTGAACATGCACCTTTCATGTCTGTCCGATAGATTTAAAATCGAGATTGCCTTTTCGTAGAGTCCCCAGCTGTCATATACCGCCCTATGTGGAGCCATAGATGTATGCTGACACGCCAGGATGTATGGTTGATATATTTATCGGTCGTTTTGAACTCATAGACGCTCGTAAGTATACTAGGGGTATAGTTGTTGCTGTATACAGTTGGCAGCGGCAGTGCACTGACTCACAAACTTGGCTTCTTGCTATCCCACATGCAGACGATAGCAGATACAGTGGCGAAAGAACTGAACCGAGTGTACCAGCTATTCACGCTGCGACACCCAAATTTCAACGGAAAAGTAAATATCGTCGGACATTCCTTAGGGAGTATCATAGCCTTCGACATACTGGCGCATCAGCAAGGTAGGATAATATATATATATATATATATATATACATACACAACACACACACACACACACACACACACACACACACACACACACACACACACACACACACACACACACACACACACACACACACACACACACACACACACACACACACACATACATATATATATATATATATATATATATATATATATATATATATATAGCCCGGCCTCTGTTTCCAGCCTATACTCGCCACCTCGCTAGTTTCATGATGATGTTCTATGTCCAACCCCCTATTTAAGCTTATCATTTTCTTTCTTTGTAATCTATCTGAGTAGTTCCCGGTGCAACACCAATGATCGAAACTACGCCTGTCGCCCCAGCTCTACCGGCGACTGCAGAAACTACTGTGAAAGATGGTAGTTATATATCTAATATCAAGATTTGTGATTTCTCTACCTGCGTGTATGGCTCGGCAAGTGAGTGCATGGGTCAATAATTAGTTATGTTCTGTATTAAATATACGCGCGTTACGCGAACAGACGATTAGCAAGAGAGTTATACTCATTATTGTACGATGCTGAGGTCTCTAGCCACGCGTGTCTATATCATACCTTACAGTGACGTGGTGTGTGTTTGTATTTCGAATGACCATGGCCGAATTAAAGGCAACGCTAATGGTCTACCCACTCCGTCTGAATACCCAGCAGAATCAACTGCCCCCCAGACGGAGCGTGAATTACAAGTTGCGAAGGCGCGCGAGAAATATCGACGCATGCGAGAACGCCGAGGGATGGTATGTCAACCTGTTTCATGCTCTTCATGCTTCGCAGTTTACTCTGCTTTTTTTTTTCTTGTTCAAAATACACATAAATTTCTTTTTCAAGGGCATTGTGCTTCTGTGTGTATTTGACACTCGGAGCTGCTTGTATCATAGTTGAGGCTATATTGGCGGCCCTTGTATAGAATCAGTCGTGAGTAAATCATACGCTAGGTTATCCGGACTACACCACCCAAAGCTTACACAGACCGGCGGGTGACAGGAGTTCTATACGAATAGATACACTTGCCTGGAGCCCGTCATACCACAGTCAATCAATACTATGGCATTGTTGCAAATGTTTGCCAGATACGGTGTATTGTGGTGGGTTACCCGGTCATAGCAACAAAGATTTGTCGCTTCGCTAATATACAATTTTTGTGTCACTCCTGCGTTCTTCTGCCCTTCCTGTTGTTCCGATGCACTGACCGTTAGCCCTTCAGTATTTCACTGTGTCTACTATCGTGCAGATCAATCCTTGTTCATCAGATACACATTTATGATCAATCCTTGTTCATCATACACACATTTATATATATATATACATTTCTATTACCAGCCTCCAAGCCCAGCATTGACTCCAATGCCGAGTCTCTCTGCCCTTTCTCCGAATGGGGTCAATCCTGCCATCAGTGCAATTCCTGCACCAGAAAAGGCGGTGACAGACAGCAGTGCTATTGGCATTGGGCAACCTCAGGTATTCGTTGTTCAACTTGGTGCTATTCGCTGTGTACTCGATGCGGTTTTATATTCTAGAGTGGATTGGTGGTATGAGTGTGGTGGAGGGGAAAATGTAATCGAGCTGAAGTCTGTGTATCCTGCGGAAATGCTCAAGCTGGAGCAGCAGTGGAAGCATTTCTTTTCTTTACTTATAGATACATTGTGCTGATGCAGTATCATTCGGATACTCATCTTTGCCACGAAACCATTCTGTCTCTCCTGTCTCACCATCCCCTAACCAAATCTTGGTACACATTTGACGGACGTATCTATGAATAGGTGTCGTACCGTAAGCTCGATTTCCAACCTGCGGCCTTGTTCGCGTTAGGATCACCCATAGGAATGTTTCTGACTGTGAGAGGGGTCGAGCCGCTAGGACCAGACTTCAAGTTGCCCACGTGCGATGAGTTCTACAACATATTCCATCCGTACGATCCGGTGGCCTTCCGCATAGAACCACTTTTGGGTGTGTTGACTATACGAATCTCTTTGTTGGATAATTTACATATTCGAACACCAACTGGGTCTCACCAACTGGGTTTGTGCACTATGCAGTCAACATAGACATAACAACGTATTCGCATTGTAATATTTTTTCCATTTACAATGGGGAGCTTCTCGAGACCGTTGTATACTGTAGGGTGTATGTTTGTAACCGACCCATTGCCTGAGTGGGGTGTCCGTGTACTGGATCTTCTCTTGTCCTGCCCAACAGTTTCTGTACTCGTGAACTTTATTATATTATCATGTATATACCGTGTTGGTGGGCTCACCTCGGGTTTTTTTTCGTGTCCGGCCATTGGTTAGTCTCAGAAACACAAGGGTACTATCCATCATACTATTGTGGTCGACTTAGATCACTCACTCACCTATATGCACGTCCATGTCTTAGATGCCAACATGGCCAATGTCCAACCTTGTGAAATTCAGAGCCACACTGGGAGGAAAAAGCTGCATGTTGAATTGAAAAATCTCGGAACCAGCATTTTTTCTACGGTATGTGCTTTGGGGTTCGATTAATTTGCCACATTGTAAGTAAAACCGTTCAAATCTTAGACATACAATCGATAACTCAGCCGGATACCGTGTACGTAAATTACTTGGTCATGTACGCGCTCATCTGGACTGTATCACAATCATCCGTGTGAACTGCAGGTTCAGGTGTCTGTATTCATGACGGCCGTACAGCTGTGGATGTTATGTGATTAAGCTCTAGGTGAATCCCATTGATTGGTGTCGTATACTAACATCTATTGTTGGATTCATACTCTACAGGTTAAATCGTCCTGGTCATCATGGGGTAGTTGGGGCGGCGCTGGACAATCGCAGGATCCCGCACCCGAGAAGTCACAACCTTCTGGAAGCAATCCGAGCAGGACAAAATTAGGTGAGAGAATGCTCTGCGATGCACCACAATGGCGCATGTCTGAGAGTTTTTCTTGTTTTGTGTTTGTGCTTTTATGTCGAAAGCACAGTGCGCGACTATAGTTGTCTTACAAAGTATCATGATTAATCGTGTATACCTACCTACCCAGATTCTTTGCATCGCTTTGCAGATTGCATTTTACGTATAAAAAGGTGAGGTAATAGCACGCAGTCCGTGGCTGGTTTATTAGTAGCCTATTATCATTCTCCAATAAAGTTGGGAGTGGCATCGTGTATAAATCTCTCTCCTCAATCCTCACCAAAACTTCAGATAATAAAGTAATGAAGAATGAACCCGACCCATACTATGAGGGCTGGACGGGTTCAAAAGCGCCAGCGATTAATAAGGGGCAACGAGTGGATTACGCCTTGCAATGCGGACTTTTAGAGAGTATGAATGAGTACATGTTTGCTATCACGTCGCATTTGGTCTATTGGGAAAACTTAGACACAGCGGCGCTGTTATTGAAGGACGCTAAAGAAGCGAGGCAACGATAGTCAGTAAGCCAATAAAAATATTATCTAAAGAATTTATTGTACTCGCTTTAGTGGTAGTTCAATTGATATAAGTGGGATGTGACGCTATTGATGTGCAATCCCGCTAGATGTTCGGTACGGGCCCGCGGGTGGTCAGGTGGTAGCCTGCAATTGCATAATGGCCGAAGCGTTCGGTTTGCATGTCGGTGCGTTGAACGGCTCGAAGATTAGCAGCTACATAATAGAGGCCTCCTTCATTTGCTCTGTCGTGCTCTGAGTGCTGCCATATAGTGCCCTCGTTCTGAACTTAACCCATCGTTCACGGAAGAAGGCCTCATAGGTTGCCTGAAGGTCGTAACTTTAGCCAGGACTATTCAATCTTGTAGAAAGAACATGTATAAGCGTTACTATTTGTACTCCTGGTACCTCTCGATCCTACCTATAGAAGTGATTGTGCTTGTCATCAAACTATTTTGGTATCATTTGTCTGATCATTTTGTGCGTGCTTGTGCCTCTTTTTGCAGCCGTTTGCGATGTATATTCTAGAGGTTGAAAGAGACTGCACAGTTTGGCTAACGTTATTTCTGGGGTTAGCGCTACAATGAGATGGCAAGTAGGTCAAGGTAGAATCTACTCGTTTTGTTCACCTAAAACGTATAAAACTGAGGAATTTAGGTTCATAAAAATCAGAACGGAGAACTGAGTAGAATTTGTTTTAATTGTATTTACTTTCAAAAAACTAAATATCACACAAAAAGGCGTGCGCCCCACATCAGTAGTCCGGTCGCACCTGAAACCAGTTGACTGGACTGGTCGAGCACCTGTTCACCCTGGAATGGAAGTTGTTGCTGTACGGGCATCATGACAATACCTAAGACTTTTCACACGTACATAGTTGAATTCGTATGCACATCTTGACTTTTCTAGCGTACATAATTGAATTCTTATGCACGCTATCATGGACTCCATGTATCACTCATTATTATCGCCGAGATAGCTTTTGTATCAGTCCTCGCGCCCGCCCTCCATAGCAGCTTGTTTCTTGTTTTTAATTACAGAAAAATCGAGGATACGGTCATAAAACCCCGACAAACGCAGCCATATTTATTGTTAAATAGCACCAAAGCTGATGGTGAAATGTGATACGGGAATTTTATAAGTACGTGTACCCGCATGAAACAGACTTGTGCACCAGATCTGATCAAACTGGGCCAAAAATTGTAATTTTCGGAGTAACATTTGAAAGCGGACACAAATGTACGTGAAAATCGTGTGATTTTTAAAAACGACATTTAAATCAAGGCTGACGATCCATTCCGTGCAAGAAACATAGCACAATAGTATCAATAGGAGCAACAAATGTAATTAAATAGTGTCTACTCCAATGCATTAACGATCTGGTTTTGTTCCTCATCACAACTTTTCAAAGCATACTATGCGTGTGTGAGAGTTGTGTGGGCTGGTGTCAGACATGCCAATTCAGGTCAATATTCTTCCACGTACATAGCCTTCGGTATTACACTCGACAGAAGTGCGTCTATGATGAACCAGACGCCTGAATATGAGCGAATACAAAGAAAGTTTCCATCAGCAAGTATATTCGTAAATAAAATCCATACTAATGCCTTACACGCACACAGTCTGCAAAGTATATTTGAATTGAAATATTATGGTTGTCCATGTGCATCGAATAAAACCACAATCTAGTCCCTGCACATACAACGAAGTTTTACTCACCGCTTTGACGAAGTTCATGGATCCTGAGGCTAGGCCAACCTTATTCGCCACATTCTTCTCGGTAATCTCGCTCACTTCACTTACCCCTTCCATTGATACGTGGAATGGCTGAAAGACCGAGTGCACAGCTCCCTTGTGCACGCTACCAACGAGGAGAGAAGAATGAGATTAGTGAAGAAAGATACTATCTAGGACTCAAGCGAAAAAACTTGTGTACAAGCCATCTATTTCAAATAATTATATAACTACACATACTAGTACTACTTGATTGACAATCCTGGAAGCTCACAAAGTGGCATTCAGTTCATAACTACGCCATATTACCAAGTAAGTAAAACAACATAGGTGATTCAAGGATTCACTCATTTATGGTAAAACCATAGTAGTGTAAAGCAATACATAACTTACCTGGTACGAGCTTTGAGCATGGCACCGACCTCAGGACCAATCCATTGTAGATAAACAAACTTGACAGTCTTAATGCCTTCGTACACGTCTTGCACACGTGCGAAAGCGTACATGACCATACTGCTATCCAACTTAGAGACCATCTCATCGACACCCCCAGTACCCTTCGCAACCACTACGACAGGTTTGCGCGCATCGTTACCGGAGTAGGCAGCAACAACCCTGTTGGCGACAGTGCATATCACATAAAATCAGCTCCATTTGGAAATCGTAAACACACAGTGAATATAAAACTATTCTTTGGTCAGACATAGCTGGCATCGACAGTTGTTTGCAGTAGTGCGCCAACTTTGTTCAGTCTGATGAAGTCAAACGTTTCATACACTTGCTAGCAGAATTACCTAATACGAAAAACTCAGTAGAAACACAATGCGCTTGAGGGGGGGAACACTCACAAGCAGGAAACGAACAGACTGGTATGCCTTTCGACTTTATTTAACACATGCCACATACTATCTGCCGATACCTTGAGACTTTACATAAGACATACCATTCAGTTTCCTTGCAGAACACATACC
>LUCW03001941.1:55000-57500 GCA_001586965.3 Sphaeroforma sirkka | reverse complement strand
GTAGCAGTGCGTTCGTTGCGCTAGCCTGGTCACTGAGAAACCACACCCGCCCATCCCAACAACCCCCAGATTGCTACATACCTCAGTCCTTCTTTCTCGAGTGTGCTAGTGCCAGACACGGTTGTGCCTGCGGGTGATTCTACATTGTTTCGCAGTTGAGCGATGTGCACATCTGGATTCTCGAGAACCATCTTAGCCGCACCAAACACCGTCTGTGCTGCCAAGGCCCTCGAGGTTGCTCGGTCCAACCCCTAGAGAGTGTACATTTGAGTTGAGTTTATATTTGAGAGTCACACAATGATGGTTTGCAGAAAGGACTACGCTATACAGTGGACGAATTTGCGCCGGTGTCTCTTTTGCTTTTGCACATGCGAGTGTAAAAGCTGAAGAGTAATGAGGGGTTTTGTATATGAATATCTCATATTCAATCAGGCGAAGTCGTCTAGCCTGGCATGATCAAACTAATCCGAGAAGAGGTGTGTTTGTAGCGCGTATGCGGAATAAAGTTTGCGACGAACCTCAGAAAGAAGTAAATAAGATCAGCTTTGAAGGTATTAGCGAAAGTATGGTATCCTGAATACAACATACATTGACAACCCCTGCATCACCCAAGGCCTCGATGAACATGTACACGTAGGCTGGGCCGGATCCACTCACTCCAGTGACAGAATCAATCAGATTCTCGGCCACTTTCTTAACCACGCCAATTGAGCTTAGAAGCTGTGATTCGAATTGATTGTGCAGAGTTTAGACAATTGTGAGCGTATTCAACTATCCGACTCCATTGGCAGCTGGCATACATGTCAACCGCAACAATATACCAGAATATACGTGTACGCCAATATTCCAGAATATACGTGTATGTTAATGTAGCAGAATGTGTACCAGAATATCGTGTACGCCAATATACCAGAATATACGTGTATGTTAATGTACCAGAATGTGTACCAGAATATACGTGTACACTAATATACTAGAATATACGTGTACGAAGTGATGTCAACCGTCCATATGCTCTATTATTGCGAGAGGCTGTATCAAGAAAAGAGCTTTAGGTAGTGGAATTCAGCGGACACACAAACAAAAACATCTGGTCGCGGAAATTGCAATGCGTGTGTAAGCCGATATACAAGTACGCCTACAATTTATACTATGGGTCTGGACTACCCATGCTGAATAGTTAGCGTACCTAGTTTTACATATTAAACATTAATCAGTGCGGAAAACTGGTCCAAGAACTTTGCGCTTTCCAGAAATGAATGTACCACCAAAATCTCGTGAATCGTACGTGCTTTTCCAGACAAACTTGCACACACGATAAGTGGCACTCTGTATCTGAACACGGTCATCAGATATAACGTGTGGTTACTTTACTACACACAACTGCATACAATGGATTTGCACTGAAGGGGCGTTCGTGACTTAGTTCAGGAACACACTTCGACCAGAGTGGCGAAAGTGGCTTTCAGGAACGACGTTTATACATCCAGCCAACCACATCCACGAGTACTCCAGACAGGTATTGCCTTATGCAACGAACGCCAATATCCGCTCAAATGTGTGCAGGTCCGTTAAAATAACATAGCTTTTGCCTACAGAGTTATACAAAGTACTATGAAACACACCTTCTCAACGAGCTCGCCATCGGTATCGGCGCACTTCGGTGATAGGGCGTATCCACAGGCTATTTTTAAGCGAAAAAGGGTACGCGTGTACGCGAATGTAAGTGGTGGCGATCGGTTGAGTATTTAGTTTTAGTAGTGCTTGCCCACAATGCCCTACAGAAAACACATAACAACGCTACAAACTTGCGCACGACGATTTGATTCTAGAAGCTGCCAGATATAAGCGAGCAAGATGTGCCGTATGTGTGGTCCCTCAGATATAGTTATATAGGTGTTCTATGTGCACCTCCGAAACAGGCATATGCAATTGCCATACAAAGACATTCATCTTGAGAGCACTACATACCTCCAGCGCCAACAAGACTGGGAGTATTGGGCATGACGCGAGCACACCGGCCGTATCCATTCAAGACTGAACTGAGTGTATCGATCGTGACCCCGGCCATAACTGAGATAACAAGCTGGAGGAGTCAGGAATAGCGTGTAACGTTTTAGTCGCTGAGAATCTGACGAGTGCTTGTAGATGCGGGGGTACGTTTAAAAACACATGACTCATCGCTCAGCAGAAAGCGGTAGTGCACACACGTCCGTGTACATCGACGTACATGTAGATGCGCAAATGGTTGCTACGGGATGTGCGATCGAACATATTCGTGAGACTCACGCACACCACAAAAGGTCAATCGAACGAATCGAAGAAAGGTTACTATCAAGAAAGCCACAAGGGCATCATGGCAGCAACAGCACATACCGGGTTCCCTTTTTCGGAGACAATACTGTTTATTTCCTCGCTCACCGGTTTCACCATGTACGGTTTCACGCAGTAAATGATGATATCAGCACCTTTCACTGAACCTTTATTGTCTCCCACGACG
>LUCW03001941.1:22500-50000 GCA_001586965.3 Sphaeroforma sirkka | reverse complement strand
ATGGGCCTGTGTTTGTATCTGACCCGTGGACATGGCAATTGGGCGTTGATACCCCTGCCGACTCGTATCCCCACCTCTATCATTCCACTGTGTCTGGGGGCGTGGCCGGGATGGATCACCGATCGCTCGTGAGTGCTGCATCATGTGAGGGCTGCCATCGCCATACACACTCCCGCCACTTCGTTGTCTGATATTCGAGCTGTTATGACGTTGTAGCGGGTGGGACGGTCGCTGTTGTAATTGTTGGTGTTGATGGTGCTGCTGTTGTTGCTGCGGTTGCTGGGGTGATGGTTGCTGCTGCTGGGATGGCGTTGGTTGTTGTTGCATCACATGCTGCTGTTGTTGCTGTTGTTGTTGTTGTTGCTGCTGCTGCTGCTGCTGATACTGTATCTGTGACATATGCGATGACTGCCCCTGAGATTGTCCCTGTGTTTGCTGGCGCATGTCTTGCTGTGATTGCTGTATCCCCCCACCTACCCCACCCTCCACAAAGCCTCGCTGCGCCATCTGCTGGTCTATCCCAGGCTGGCCCATCGAAGGTGAGCGTATGACTTTCGGCTGACCTTGGTACTGTCCCTGAGGTGCCTGTCCTTGGCCTTGCGCATGCACCTGCGCTTGACCATGTGGACCGTTTGCATACACTCGGGGCTGGTTCGCTTGGCCTTGTGGTAGTGACGGATGCGGATGCGGATGCGGTTGCGGCTGCGGCTGCAGCTGCAGCTGCCTCCTCCACGGCCCACCTTTGGGCGGCGGTGGGGGTGGCTGTGATAGCGAACGTCCCGTGAGTGGATGCTTCTGGTGCGGTGGCTTATTCTGTGCCTGGTGGGCCATCTGCATGCCGGGCTGTTGCTGCTGTTGCCCTTGACCTTGACCTTGCTGCTGCTGCTGCAGTTGTTGTTGCTGTGTGTACATATGTGCAGCATTGGCATTGAGACTGCTATTGCGGTGGGCACGAGGGGGCGAGGCTGAGCGACCTGAATGCACGGAGTGCGCCGGTGAGTTCGAGGGTGATCTCATCTTCGGGGCGCTTGTACCTGAGGGGTATCCACCATGCGAAGGCGGTTGCACGAGCACATTGAAGGTGCCAGGCATGTTTCTGCTGTCACGGAGGCTGTTGTTGGTGTCGTGCATCCCACCCGCACCGGAGTTCGGATGCATACTGAGATTTGGTACAGACTGTGTGCCCATCAGGTTAGCGTTGAGGTCTTGTTGGCCGTGAGGCTGGCCATAGGGTGATTGTTGATGTTGCTGCTGCTGCTGCTGTTGTTGTTGTTGTTGCTGATGTTGTTGCTGCTGCTGATGTTGTTGCTGATGTTGCATCTGGTGGTGGTGCTGTTGCTGGTGGTGGTGGTGGTGCTGCATATTCTGCTGTGACATACTCTGCTGAGAGTGTGCAGACGGCGAATTGTACGCACTATAGCGCCGAGACTGCACCACACTCCCGCCATCCGATGCATTGTCTCCCATCGCATTTTGCGGTGTATGTTGCTGCTGTTGCTGTTGTTGTTGATGCTGCTGCTGCTGCTGCTGTTGATACCTACCATGGCTCAATACATCCAAGGCCGCTCTCTCCGACGTGCTGCTCCCGTACGCCGCCCCACCCACCGCAAACGGATGCGAGGCACGCACACGCGGAGACACCCCTTTATTGCCAGGATGTGCCTTCGATTGCTTCGCCTGCTGTTGCTGCTGCTGCTGCTGCTGCTGTTGTTGTTGTTGTTGTTGTTGTTGTTGCGAGGTCTGCGGCTTCTGCTGCTGCTGCTGCTGGGCTTGCTGAGTCTGCGATGGGTACTCGCGGTCACTGTACGCAGGCGATTTTTCTGGGTTATCATGCGGTGGTGCGTGCGCCTGCTGCGATGCATTGGATGCGTATCCCGCACCCCCACTACTGCCCATGTACATACCCCCTCTCGGGTGTGCAGGCGAGTCCTGCTGGTGAGTCATGTACGGCTGGGATGGCCGGGGTGGCTGTGTGGGCGGCTGATTCTGCAATTGCGTTGGGCCGTCAGAGGCGACTGCGGCATCGCCGCCTGTGGTGACATCCCCTTCTTCGACTATCCAATGCGCAGACCTGTCCGAGCACACGCTGTTCGCTTTGGTGGACATGCGGTTAGATGGGGCGAGTCGCCTTGCATCGTTCGGGGTCTATGGGAATACGGGGTATGCGGTTTGTTAGTTGAGTTATGTGTAGGAGTGCCTTGATGACTGGATCCTTGCCAGCTTGTGTGAGGTGATTGATGACAAAGGTTAAGAGCTTTGTGGACGTTCATTGGATAAATCTTGATATTCCGATGGCTAGAGCAAATTATCGATCAGATCGAGAGATTAGTCGTAATATTGTACAGGGAGTATTTCTGTTTCCGGATCAAAAGCTCTCCTGCACAAGCACATCCATATAGTTACCTGTCACCATAGGCGACTATGAAGTAGCACTGAAACACGTACTGTCAGGCACTCGCACTCGCACTCGCTACGTATCTAAAACAATGCAGTGGCACAGATTCGTACAACACTATGGCGATTATCCATAAAAAACCCCCAGCCCTAAATCCCTTCGATGTATTAGAACATATAGTCGAAGATTAGCAAGCAGCAGTGCAAGGACACACACTAAACGCTGGATATGGACCAGTGGAATCACACTGTTGCCTCGACTCAGCCACCGCAGCACCGTCACGTTCACAGCCAACATATCACAGACAAAAGGAACCCAACAGGCTCAACATCTCAACTGAGTTAAGCATACTTCAGCAATTAGCTTATTTTGTCACGTGTGGACTTACTTGTGTTTATTTCGTCATATGAGAAATTATTTTCGCATATGTAATGTTAGACAGACTCGAGGATTCAAATTCATCGGGGAACGTTTAAGGACCAGCGAGTCGTAATATAGCTAACATTCACACTGAACGAAGAAAACAATACCCGTACCTGTGTGCTTGCCATCTCCTGTTTTATCTCCGTTGCATTGCTGCCCGGGTGCTGTGGTGAATAGCCGGGGCGGCGCACATATTCCACATTAACTTGCGTTTGCGCATTCGGTTGCTGTGGTGAAGCAATTGGTTTGAAATGCTTTAGAAAAGCTCTACAACCTAGAACCCTAAAATATCATCACTTTTCCTGGTGTGCGTGTTGCATTTGCTGTAGTAATCTAATGGAACCAACACACATCGCTCTTATGAATTTATCGGCATGCAACATTGCATGACTAATGTGCAGGACAATGCGAGAGAAGGTATCTGCAATCCGAATAAGACTACGATCAGCTATGAAGCTAAGCAAATTAAGTCGATACAATATGAGAGGCATGGCTGGAACCAACCTGCTGGCTGCAAAACGAAAGGACAGATGCACAAAAACGTCATCTATCTATCAATCTCCACTCTGCTCGTCGAATTTGAGGGCTGCTCTTTTCTTCTTCAAAATACGTGCAAAAGCGGACAAATTCAACAAGCATGTATGTAACAATGCACGAACATCTGAGAGAGAAAGAATAAAACATATGACGATGCCCAATGTATTGCCCAGATAAGTCGTCATGGGCATATGGGTATGCTCCAAGAGACGTTTGATAAATACAACTACAATACACCTTCGTAAGCATCACGGGGTTGTACCTACGACTCTGCGATTCACGCGAACCTGACCGCTTTGTGAGATGTAATGTACATACGCAACTAACAGCTCAACACAGCCCTATGCACAGAACGACACCCAAACTCTGCTAGCGTCCTAGTTCGTAGTAATACGGATCAGTACAGACGTGCACCTTGCACTCCGTCTACGACACTCTGTATTTCGACTGACTTGGCCCTTGGAGCGGCCTTCTATTATACGGTTGTACCATCGGAGAATACATATACGAAAAATAGCAGAGAAAGACGTTTGTGCTTGCATGCGCCCGTATACACGGATATCCAAAATATTCAAAAACACAAACCATATATTTAATGCTTGTACGATACATATATACCATGCACACATACTATATCGTGTTTAGCTAAATACCTGCAATTGTTTTGAAGGGAACCCTCGACGCTCGTCCCCTTGTGCCTGCTCTCTGTCCCGTTCACGTACCCTATCTGCCCCGCCAGGGTTAGGTGGTCCTCCAGGATAGCTAGGCATGTTGGTACTTGCCATTGACGCGCCGCTCGACTGTTGGTAGAACGCACCCGAGGGCTGTGCACAAGCGAAAAGGTGCCACAGATATGCGCAAGTGTGACTTATGTGTACTTTCACACGTATGGACGAGGGTAAGGGTTTGCGTGGGTTTTGCACATACCTAGTGATGTTTTAGTGGTGTGTTTATCTGTGTTTGTGTGCGTTGGAGTGTATTTATGCGTTCGTGTGAATGCTTAAGATATGCGTAAACGTATCTTGTGTGTGTACTTACACCCGTATAGACGATGCCTAGTGGTGTCTTGATGGTGTGTGTGCGTTGGAGTGTACATAAAGGTTCGAGTGAGAGCCTGCGTTGTGTCGAGCGTGTGGGTAAACAGGTAATAGACTAGAAGGTCGAGCAAGGGAGGCATATCTCGCGCGCCCACGGAAGCCCAATACATTCCACAGCAACATCTGGTGCTTAAGAGGCATTGCGTATACATAAACCACAAGCCAGCTATCGACACCGAACCTAGCGATCATATATTCTCAATAGACACAGTATACACAGATCACGATAAATCAATCGTGTTACACAAACTAACCCTCACCACCGGAGATAAGTCTGTGAGCAGACACAGTGGACACCGGCCGGTGCACCCGGTCTACGCCAGACCCATACACGCGTTGGTGTGCACTTTAAGTTACCTGCTGTGGAGGGCGTGCAGCCGCAGACGACGGCATGTTCCCCCGTTGCTGCACATTTGCACCTGCATTCGGATTCGGATTGGCACTAACATTCGCATCGTACCCGTGGGGTGTGGGTGTCATGGATCTTGCCCGTGCGAAGGGGTATGCGGTGTAGAGTCCTGGGCCTGCATTGCCCGGCCATTGGCCTTGTACGGACACGCCTCGGTTGTTCATCTCCATTGTGGGCGAGTGTTTCTGGCTCCTACCGCCTGAGTTGACAGGGGTAAGCGTATGAGCACAAGGTTATATATAGTAGAAATATGCATGAATCCAATGGTAGGTGTAGAAGCACATGAACCTAGTGAACCCAGGCTCAGATGCAGCCAAATAGTGTTTGGGCAGACTAGGCAGTTAAATTTTCATTGTTATTTTGGTTGTGGTAACTTTAAGATCTACAATTCTTAAAAGTTGACAATGAGATCACCAGTCTTTGGTTAATTAAAAAAAAATAAAGGATACGTATACATGATGGTTCTCGGCCTAACTGTACGCCTCGAGGGTGTGTAGCAGGGGAGAGTCTTGACCATGTGATTTCAGATCGAGTAAAAAACTCAGCCAGCCGGAACAACGATAGATAAAAAAAATTTAAACATACACCAGAGATCTATATGGGCAAAAATCAATCTCGTTGGTTATGTACACATCCACGAACAAAGACTTTGACACGTTAGGAATCCTCCCGAACTCCAATCACATGCACAGAGAGCACAGAGAGCAGATATATATATATAAATAATATACATACATATATATATATATATATATATATCTATTATATGTATATATATTATGTGCATACATACATACATACATACATACATACATACATACATACATACATACATACAAACATATATATATATATATATATATATATATATATATATATATATATATATATATATATATATGTATATACGTATATACCAAATATATGTAGACAAGAGCGAAAAGGAGAACAGGGGAGATTTAATATATGTGAATAATAGATGATCTTACCCAGGGGAGTAATCTCTGTATAAATCATATTGTACGGACTTCGAAAAATATCCATACACAGAAACATCATGAACAACCCAAACCTACTTGAACCCACTGTTACATTGTAGAATAAGTAAAACGTTGTCTCTCTGCGTGACTGGTTATACCAATCGAACGCCCATCGGCATCCACAGTCACACACGTGCTCTCCGTCCGCGCATTTACCTGGCAAATTAGGTTTCGGTGCCAGCGCCAGATGACCTGTCGAAGACTCCCTGTCCATTCTTCTGTCTGCCATTGCACGATGTGAGCTATGCTGTAGTGTCTGCTTCCCTGCTACAGTGTACGTCACCGAGTGTGACCGCGAGAATGGGTTGTGTGTCTGATCCTGCACACCCTTACCACCGTCCTCAACTCCTTCGCTTTCGTCGCGCACCATGCCACTCTTGCCCGCCTCATCCATCCCACCAATATTACTAGTATTCGTATATAAATTATTAGTACTGTTGATACTACCGAAAGATCGGATATTCGTGCTGTTTCTATGTGAACCTGGACCTACAAGCGAATCACGCGAGCGTGCGTCAGCCAGGCCCATTGCCGGATGGTCGTGTGGAGCGTGTGAGTACACACTGGCGCTAGACATATTGCTATTCTGCTTCTGCATCACGTGCGCCATGGACCGACCACTCATACCCGAGGCCTTGCCCTGTGCTGGTGGATGGGCCAACTGTTGGTGCTGGGGCGGGAACTGCATGGGAGGGTGTTCCTGATACGAACTCCCCTGCTGCTGTGCCTGCGCTTGTGCATGCGTCGGTATGTGCCCCTCCGCACCCTGGTTACCCTGAGATGGTATATATCCGGAATTATCTCGCATATAAGACCCTCTGCCTTCCATCTCCAGATTGTTCAGTGTACCGGTGCTGCCTGCATTAGACAGCGGCCCATTTCCCAGCATAGGGCCCTCCCCACCGATCGCCGCGGCAAGAAGCACGTCCACGCCACTCTGTTCCACTTCACTGACAGAGACGTTTCCCAAGCTCTGTGTGGGTCGTACTGGCCCGTTTGTGTTCTCTCGTTCGTAGGGGTGTTGTACAGGCTGTGACTGTGACTGTGACTGTGTGTGCGCCAGTGCGTGGGGGTGGGCTCCCGATGCGGTCGGGGACTGGTGGAAGCTGCTTACCCGTTGCGCAGTCAGTGTGGGGATGTCCGAGTCTCTGTCTTTATGACTCCCTGTATCAGTTAATTCATAATTGTAATGGGCAACCATGGTTGAGTGCGATGTCAAAGCGATGTCCGTGTATTTTTAATACCATAGCGTAAACTTGGGGGCGTCAATGAAATGGTGCCAAACAAGAGCCCTGACCCACAGCAAGCCGCTCGAGCACTCAAAGCTAACAGTCAACGCACAACATTCATATGCAAACATAGGACTAACATGGTCGCGCAAACTCCGTCACATACCTGCATACCCACTGTGGTATGATCGTGGTGAACCAATCCAGTTGCCGTCCTTTTCTCTGTCTTTGGGCCGTTGCCCGCCAGCGTGTGGACGAGATTGTGTGCGCGAGTGTGCCTGAGAGTGCACACGAGTGCCTTTTGGTCTGCCGAAGCTCATGCTCATGCCTTCTCCGATGTCTCCTTCTACTATCTCACTCTCTTCCCAGCCGTCATCGTGTGTCGATTTAGACGCGAATGTGCGGTTGCGTTCTAAGCGGAATTGAATGGTTGACGAGATGCACTGAGTATACAAATATTATATATATATATACATATATATATATATATATATATATATATATATATATATATATATATATATATATATATATATATATATATATATATATATATATATATATATATATATATATATATATATATATATATATATATATATATATATATATATACATACGATATATATATATATATATATATATATATATATATATATGTATACATATATATATATATATATATTATATATATATATATATATATATATAACCATATATATATAAAAAAACGTGTATATAATATGTATATATGTATACGATATACATATATATATATATATAATATATATATATAATAATATATGTATAATGTGTGTTATATATAAAATATATAAATATATATATATATATATATATATATATATATATATATATATATATATATATATATATATATATATATATACATACCATTCAGAGACACACACATGACATACTACCCACTCACACATACCATTCAGATACACACATGACATACTACCCACTCACACATACCACTAACGTAGCGCGAGTCCTCAAGTCCGCCCTCATCGCCATTCGTAGCCTTGCTTACACGAAACGATTCATGCTCGCGATCTACTTTTAGCTCGCTGTTTGATTCGTTGTCGCCATCTATGCGTGACTCATTGTCCCCGTCGATATGCATATCGGCTTCTTGGTCCATTCGTGAAGCGGTATCACTGTAGGTACTCGAATTCTCGCCGTCGCCTTGATCCTGGGGAAAGTAGTGGAACGAGCGTGATTGAACGAAGGTGCGGGTATATATATATATATAGACACACAGACACACAGACACACAGACACACAGACACACACACACATATATATATATATATATATATATATATATATATATATATATATATATATATATATATATATATATATATATATATATATGTATATATATATACACCAAATGCCTGGACTTGCGCTTGCCGCTAGCTACGCACAAACGCCAATATGTACTCGGGCGGAACCCAATGAAGGCAAGCCTCCAATAGTACTCATGATTAGATATACCAATGATCACATATGATTTTATATAGACACATATCCTGTATTTACACATTTGTACGCTCAACTTAGTTGAGATTCTCTCTTACTGTATCGTACATATATTCACAAACACACACGTGTACATACACACATACACAGCTAAACACAGAGCCATAGCATGCTACTGCCAACCACCACACACACCCGCGGCCAGGGCATGCATTGATCCCACACACTAACACATACAACGAAGAAGAAGGACCCGTACCTACCTTATGTTTGCCTGACCGGTCTGAATCTTTATGCGCTCGCGCACCCTTCCCAGTACGGCGTCTCCTTGGGTTTGGATCCAGATGCGGGTCCCTAGGGTTATTCGCCGAGCCTTCCTCCAACAGCGCTAATAAGTTCAGCTTGGTCTGTGGGCGTTGTAGATGCAGCGAATTGTGCGACGGGCAGTTGTCAGTGCTTGTTGCATGCGTATTAAAATGTTCCTTTATATTATGTAACAACAAGCGTGCACGTGTGCAATTGTATGGGCCTATGCACCTGAAGTGAGAGACTGTGTAGTGATCGAGGCTTCTATCGCTACACAAACACGCCCAAGTATGTGAAATCTGAATCGCAGCACACAAACACATTGAAAACGCGAATACGTACATAGAGTCTCACCCCCTCACGCGCACAATCTATGCACACGTTCCAATGTAGCTTGTAATTTCGGAGGTACTTTTACACACATTCCAATGTACCTTGTAATTCTGGAAGTAGTTCTTTATCTGGTTAGGGGTTTTAGTAGGAATCAACTCGGCCAATCGCACCCAATTGCGACCAAATGTACGGAAGTTGTTAATGAAATCTTCTTTCTCTTTAAATGTCCAGTATGAGACCACTCGTCGCTCTTTTCGCTTTCCATCCACTGATAATGATTTGACAGGCGAACAGGTGAAAGGAAGGCTTTTTAAGTTATCAATGAACGGTTAAACTTTGAGATTTCCTATGATATACAATTCTTAAAAAACTGACCATTGATTGGCATACACTACACTCTCACTTCCAAATAAAACCAACTCTCATATGCATCTAAACAAAATAAAATATTGTCAACCAGTATCACTCCTTCGATGATACCGTGGACACGCAGCAACCAGGTCAATGATGAGAAGTTGCATATAGAGCCACCAGGGATTAATGTGACAAAATCATACCTTCCATCACATCTGTGGACTCGGTTCGCTCCATATCGGGTCCAACGAGTGACGGGAGTTGGTCGTGCATTTGGCCCTGTCCTTCTTTGGGATAAATGGGCTCGGTTTGTCTTGTTCTGTGTGGTTGGTGGTCACTCATACTGCCTCTCCCGGAGACATCCAGATGTGCCTGACTGTCGCCTACGCACAGACTGCCGCGACTCTGCTTCCGGACGGTGCCCGGTAGTCCACCTAGTTGTCGGTGTAACATACAGTAGAAAGTGCATCATCAGATACATGCATGCATCAATCGGAAGAAGAAACAGACAAGGCCAAGCGTGCTACCAGACATCCGTTACCAGGGACGCTGAGCAGCACGCAGACTTGAAAAGAAAAGAAAAGGCGTCTGCCACGAGTAATATGTATCAGACAGGACGTGCCTAGACACGTACACTAAACCGATTACGGCTATCCTGTGAGCAACTATGTCTGGCTATGTGAGTTTCGTCGAGTTCACGCGTGTAGATACAGAACATACAAACATGCACAATCGCAATGTGTGTGTGTGTGGCCTGCATGTGCATTCCGGACGCGATTGAAACGCAAGAGATGACGACACAGGACCTTTGACTTAGTATATACAATACTTCCAGATAAACACATCAACCATGTATGGTTGCCAGGCAACGGTGCGCAGTGGAGTACACAGCCCAGCCCACGCATACCTGGATTTTTGAGCTCTTTGTCGGTTTTATCGCTGGATGCCTTTACACGGCCGGTACCGTTAGTCGATTGCGATAGTGGGTCTGGCACACCCATGCCTAGCATGTCCAAATCTGAGAGTATCAGGTGCGTGTGGTTAAGAGGTCAATACAAAACGTGGCTGTAGTCCTACTATATCGGAGTGTGCTCGAAAATATATTACACCAACACGTCCAATTCAGAGCATGTCAGGTGTGTTTTTGATTCCGATCAGAGAGCAGTAAGCTGCAATACCACGGTTATATAAGAGCATATATAGCCGCTGTTATAATAGAATTATATATATAACATAATATAATATAATTATATAATAATATAATAATATAATAATATATATATATACATATAATATATATATATATACATCATATATATATATATATATATATATATATATATATATATATATATATATATATATATATATATATATATATATATGTGTGTGTGTGTGTGTGTTAATTGGGTAAGCGGATGCCGAACGTTACTGTAGGCCAGCTATATCTGAGTATACCTGATCATATAGGATACTTCAACAAGTCCACTTCTGTATTCAACTATGAGCAGAAGTGTGCAGAGCTTCTCAATAACTGCTATCAACAATATCTCACTGTACACATATAATGAGAGAAAGCTATACCTTTACTAATATGACCAAGTTGCCGAATGTTGATCTACGACTACCCTACCGAATAAAACACAGCCAATCAGAATGCTACATCAACAGCCGAACGAGCTTCGAAGTAGCGTCCACACGATGTACCAGGATACAACAGTATAACTAGTGCACACTATATGTCCACTTCAACACACGACCACATCCAAAGACACGAACGTATAAGAACACACTCAAGTGGGTCTTTAAATTCACAGCCACAAAAGCACACAACCACATCCAAAGACACGCACGTATAAAAACACACTCCAGTGGGCTTTTAAATTCACAGCCACAAACGTAAATACGTTGCGAGCGATGTGCTCGCTGCACATTGTACGCCCGTCTAAGCACACGCACTTGTCAACGGAGACACACGTACCCGAACACATTCCAAGCATCCTACCCGCCCCTATCGTCGTCATCGTTTAATAAACAAAACAGAACCCACTTTTGAGCCTTTTACTCGCACGCATCGTGGTTGTAACATACATATCAGACCCCACTCAGAGCATTCTACCTACCCATACCGCCGTTTGCTCACACACATCGTGGAAGTAATACACATATCAGACCGTCCTCGAAGCATTATATATATCGACATCGTAATACACAAAACAGAACCCACTCTAAGCATTCTACCTACCCATATCGTGGTCGTAGTCGTCGTCGTGGTCAGAGTCGTCCTCGCCTATAGAAGGCTCAGCCGTTTTCTTATTTTCGTCTGGTTTTCTTTTCGATTCGCCGGCCCGTTCCTCTCTGTGGATTGCAACACACAACCAGACAAGACGCGATGAATACGATAAATCGTACGCAACTGAATGAATGTAAATGAAGTGGATATAACAAAGTGTGCTATGTAATAACGCCAGTACTGTGGGGCGCCAGCACAGTCTCCATTATTGCGCACCACCATACACTAACAATATAACAAGTCATAGTGTTAATAGTCTCTGTTTAACACATAAAAGAGTCTCTGACGTAAAGTGTACACGAGCAAGATAGGACGCGTCTTCCAGCGCTATGCAAAGTTTTGTATATACAACTTAGCATGCATCGGAAGTCAAAATCAATAGTAAACATACATATCAAACATATGTGAACGTAAAATGTATATATATATACACGTACATATATATATATATACATATACATATAAATATACATATACGTATACATATACAAATACATACACATATATATCAAACAGGTAAATGTATGTATACATATAATCCATTTTCCATTTATGCATATACATATGCATATGTATATACATATACATATCCATATCCATATCCATATCCATATCCATATCCATATATCATATCCATATGCATTATATATATTACACATAATATATATGCGTACATATATGCATATACGTATTATACATATTATTGTATGCATATTATATACATATGCATATTACATATACATATTACATATGCATATGCATATATATTATACATATATATATATATGCATGCATATGCATATATATATTATTATACATATATTATACATATACATATATATATATACATATACATATTATACATATACATATATACATATTACATACGCATATACATATACATACATATACATATACATATACATATACAATACAAATATATACTATATATATATATATATATATATATATATATATGTGTGTGTGTGTGTGTGTGTTTGTTTGTATGTATATACCGTTTTTGGCGGGACTCTTTGCCTTTGTCCTTCTCCGAATGTACGTGTTGCCCCGTTCGTTTCACCGAAGACTTTCTACTGATTGAAACGCTGTGTGGTTTCGCTTCGCCCTCATCTTCCGATGCCGCGCTTTCTCCGCCTTTCGGCACAGACGTCTGCCTCGAGACAGGCACGGACAGCGAAATTATAGTTGACTCTGCCAATAGTACAGAAGCAAGTGGTGAATTCAGTGACCTCGGAAATCCCCATACAAAGCTATACACACATAAACGTACACACACGGCATGTGCTATATATACACCTAAACGTACACACACGGCAGGTGCTATATATATACAAAAACGTATACATACAGCATGTGCTATATATACACAAAAATGTACACACACGACAGGTGCTATATATACACAAAAAACGTACACATATACGGTGGTGCTATATATATATAAAAACGTATATATAACACGACAGGTGCTATATATACACAAAAACGTACACATACGGCAGGTGCTATATATACACAAAAAACATATTACACACGACGACATGTGCTATATATATACATATAAACCGTATACACACGACAGGGTGCTTATATATACACAAAAAAACGCAATACATACGGTAGGTGCTATATATATATACATAAAATGTACACATCATCGTATATATGCTATATATACACCCCTAAACGTACACACACGGCAGGTGCTATATATATATAAAAAAACGTATACATACATACGGCATGTGCTATATATACACAAAAATGTACACACACGACAGGTGCTATATATACACAAAAACGTACACATACGGTAGGTGCTATATATACATAAAAAACAATACACACACGACGACAGGTGCTATATGTACACAAAAACGTACACATACGGTAGGTGCTATATATATACACAAAAAAAACATACACACGACACAGGTACCATATATATACACATAAACGTATACACACAACGACAGGTGCCAAGATATACACAAAAAAAAACACATACGGCGGCAGGTGGTGATATATATATACACAAAAACGTACACACACGACAGGTGCTATGTATACACATAAAGCAAGCGTACACACACGGCAGGTGCTATATATACACAAAAACGTACACACACGGCATGTGCTATATATACACATAAACATATACACAAATACGTACACACACGCCATGTGCTATATATACACAAAAACGGTGCTATATATACACATAAACGTACACACACGGCAGGTGCTATATATACACAAAAACGTACACATACGGCCTGTGCTATTCTCATAGGTCCCGTGCGGAGCGCCCCCAAACGTGGTACAAAAGGTGACATGGCATGCGATCTCACATCACACACATGTCATACGTGTTGTATATGGACTAACATCTTAGCCAGCCATATGTGCATGTCACATAAATACACACACCACGCACAAGATGCGGTGGCAAGAGCACTTGATGTGAGGGTTGTACTAATCTGCCTTTTGTATGACACACCCTACGTAACACACACAACTACACTCCAGGCCTTGAACGCCCGCTCTCTCTCTGACTCTATTTCTTTAGCGCCATCCCACATACGCTGCCTCTACATGCGCACTCCACAGCTATGGTTAGATATATATGTGCACGTACACATTACACACGTAGACATACACATGCATGCGCATTACCATCCCACATACGCTGCTTCTACAAGCGTATTCCACAGCTATATTTAGCTATACATGTGCACATACACTACACACGTACATATACACATACATGTGCATTACCATCCTACATACGCAGCCTCTACATGCGCATTCCACAGCTATGGTTAGATATACATGTGCACATACACACTACACATGTACACATACACAGGCATGTGCAATACCATTCCACATTCGCAGCCTCTACATGCATATTTCACCGCTATAGATAGATACGCATGCAAACACACACAAAGCGTCGCCCCACCCACCTGACTTGCGGCGCTTGTTCGGCCTGGGCGATGTCTGCCTGCTCTTGCTCTTGCGCTTTTTCTGCACCCCACCCGCCTCAGTCGCCGTCCCTGCTTTGTGCCCATGGACTCGTGTCCTCCTTTCTCTTTCTCTTTTCTCTTTTCTCTTTTCTCTTTCTCTTTCTCCTTTTCGTTCTCTTTGTCCCTGTGCTTATCTTTGGTCTTTCCCACCACCTCAGCCGGCGTCTCGCTCTCCTCTTCTGCCGACAGTGGCCCATCCGACTCCCCATCCGACTCCCCATCCGACTCCCCCTCTCCATCGCCATCGCCATCTGCGTCTGCCTGTGCGTCTACGTCAGCGTCAGCGTCTGCGTCGTCGTCACTGTGTGTGTCTAATGTTGCCACGTTCTTCTCACTGGCCCGGCGTGTGCGCATCTCCTTCTGTGCCTTCCGCTTACCTACCATTTCCAGCCCCACCACCACGGCTGCCTCTACTAGCTGGTTGCCGGTTTCTTTGTCGCCCTCGCCCTGGCGGTTGAGCTCGCATTGTGCGACAATCTCGGCCAGGTTTAGTCTGAGAGCGTGTGAATGGAGGGTGATTGATTGAGTAGTCCAAAAAGGTGTGTATGTGTGTTTTGTGTGTGTGTCTGTGTGTAAGTTTGTGTGTCTGTGTGTCTGTGTATGTGGAGGTGGCGTGGGGTGGGGATTGTTTTAATTGTTTTGAATAATTCCATTTAAATTCCTACGAACGAAACCAAATGGCGCGTTCCGTGGGTAGGTGCGGCTAAGGTTGAGACTGACACTCCTCAGTGCTGCAAGGCCGATTGTAAGTAGTCGCATGGAGCCACATAATCTGAATATAGCTTAACCAAAAGTACACGTGACCCTAACATAGTTTATAGACAGAAAATACAGCGCTTATCAGAGCCACAGCGTGGTCATACGACAGGTGCAGAACAATAATAGGTCGGTAACGTGCACTGTGATGTGTTGGATGATCGACAAGCTCTCAGCTCCGTTAAGTGTCACTACCACACCGCTGGCTGTGCCGAGTCTTACTTACCGCTGACATGAATAGAGTCTCCCGTCCCTTATGAACCAGTACCATGACATAGTACAATGACACAGTACTATGACACAGTACAATGACACAGTACAATGACATAGTAATACGACCATCACGTAGAGCACCTATCCCCATACCCTCGTATTCAACTGCATCTTTACACCATTGTCTCTAAAATATAAAGTCGTATCTAATCATAATGACTACATAGTTATATTATCTACTTGACTCCATGTCTATCTTATTACAATGATTACATAGTTATATAATCTACATGTTTAATTATTCATATCACTCGCACAAATACATAACTTCATGTGTATGGTGGACTGTGAAGTACACACTTTTTTAACTACGCCCGGAATCTCCTTACTTTACATACACCACAGATACTTCCCTTGAGTATACTCAGACTACTCCACCTGACCTTATCTCTCCCTACACCTACGCCTGGGTATACCACACACACAGCACACGCGGCGTACGTACCTGCGCTTGTTGTTGTGAAAGTAGTTCTTACACTGCGTGTCTGACTTGGTGATGATAACTTGACTGAGCGCCACCCAGTCACGGCCCACCTCTCCTAACAGTCGAATCAGCAGCTCCGTTTCCGCCTGCGACCATCGCGCAGTCTCTTCGATGTGCTGCTGTGTGAAGGCATACATATGAGTACGTACAAGTGTGATGCATGTGTGTACGCGCACATATGAGTACGTTTAAATGCGGTTGCGAGTGACCATGGTCAGTGGCTTTAATGTGTGATGAGTGTGCAGGCGTACTTATGAGTGCTGCGGATTGGGATTGAGAAAGCTCATTGCAAGAGGGATCGATGTGTGCTGTATGTGTGTGCATACTTATAAATACGTGCGAGATGGGGTTGGGGGTGGCTGCATATAGTGTGTTCCGTCAATTTTGTGATTGTGTACAAACATATAAGCGAGCTTGAGAGAAAAAGAAGCGGGTATGTACCTTCCTACGCAGCTTCGCCACCTTTGTGAAACCTATTGAAAGCACTTTACACAAACGCACAGTACCCACATGTGTCCATGAGTAGCACTGCCAGTCGCCTTAAACTCTAAACCCAACCACCAAACCCTAAAATTGAAAACCTTAACTCTGAGACAGAATCCCTACACCCTCTAGCAGACTTTAAATCACCACAATCGTACACCCCGAATTTAGCCCACCAACACTAATCACCGACCACCGTGAGTCGCATTACTACCCCAGCAACTCTAACCCCTGGATCCCAACCCTAAAATCCTAGAAACTAGTCCCAAACCCCCCAATCACACACCTCCATGAGCAGCATTCCCGGCCACCGTCGCCTGCAATGCCGCCAACTGTGGGCCTAGCACCTCCACAGTGCCATCGGCCAATGTGATCGTACTCGTATGTGACATGGCAATGCCATGCCCCTCATCATCCTCGTCATCGGTGACTGTGCGGCTGCCCCTGTCCTTCCTACCAGGTTTGTCCGCGTCCTTGGGTGCGTGTGTGAATGCATGCACGGTGATGGGGCCCTTCTCTCTGTCGTCTCTGTCGCCCGTAGCGGAGTGTGCGTGAGTGTCTGTGTCGTACTCTTTGTTGCGGCGTCTGCTGCCGCTTTGAGAGCTGCGGAGGATGGAGAGTGGTGAGATTAAGGGTAAGGGTGGGAGGCAGATGAAAGATGCTCCACATACAGTCTTGTGTTTGTGTTGGTATATACAGGTAAATGGCGCGGAAACGGAAACTATATATACGCCGTCTGTCTTACTCTCCTCTACTTCTACGCGAGTGTATTCATATAGACTCACTTATAACCCTCGATAGGTACTTTGCATAGGCAAATCACTCATAACATACAATCTACAACCTGGACCCCTATCCTGAGCAGGATGGATATGCACATAAATAGTCATACCCCGACTTCTGCTTTCTCCGTTTGTGATGCGCACTCTCATCCTTATCCTTGTCCTTGTCGCGTGCCGCATTGGCACGGGCCTCCCTTTCTTTATCTCTGTGGGCCTGCCTCTGCCCGGATGATCTGGTACGGTGAACAGATTGTGATCTGCAGCGACAAGTAGAGTGGTGGCAGTCAGTTAAAGATAGGAGAATCAAACATATATATATATATATATATGTGTGTGTGTGTGTGTGTGTGTGTATGTGTATGTGTGCATATATATGCGTATATACATATATATATATATATATATATATATATATGTGTGTGTGTGTGTGTGATGTGTGTGTGATGTATTACATATCAATACACATATATATATAAATATGCATATGTGATAGATAGATATTTGAATACAGAAAAGTGCAAATATATATATATATATATATATACATACACGCATGCGTGTACGCACGATGCGTTGAACGCAATGCGAATGCATACGTATGTATATATATGTATATAAAACACATATATATATATTATAATATTATTATTATATTATTATAATAATATATATATACTGGTTATATGCTGCATGTATGTATGTGTGTATATATGTGCATTGTATATGTATATGGTATTATTATATGCCATATGATTATACATTATATGATTATACATGAATTATATATTATTATAATATATATATGTTATACATATATATACATATTATTATATATATATGTTATTATATATGTATATCAATATATCCATATATCACATAATATATTGGTGTGCATGCAAGTGCAGGCGTGTGTGTGTGTAGGTGCAGATTATTGTTATTATGTATATATATTATATTACATATATATATATATATTGATATATATATATATATGTATGTATATGTATATGTATATATGCTATATATATATAACACAATGATTGATATACATATGCCATATATACATATATATATATATATATATATATATATATATATGTATATATATATTGATATATATATGTAATAATGTGTGTGTGTGCTTGTGTGTGTGTGGTGTGTGTGTGTGTGATATATATATATATATATATATATATATATATAAATATATATATATATATATGTATAAGTATAGTAAATCGCACGAAAGCAGCTGTTTTCCTCTACATATTGCCCTATCCGGTGTTGAGCGGTGTTGAGCTACAACAATCGGTCATATGCACACCATCTGAGCATATTAGCACAACAACTCCCACTACATCATAAGTGATTCCTAACTTATATCGCTGTCCGGTCGAGATGTGGTGCTGCATATATTGGTCAAATACACAAAATCGAACACATACAGGTCCAGCCAGCCCCAACAGCAGCGATTGCTCCTATCTATACTATCTTATATGCAGTGCTAGTACCACCGATTCAGGACGTCTAAGAACAGTGCATGACACTTAAGGAGCTGTTGCGCATACCTATACTCTTGTCCGGCCGAGATGTGGTGCTGGACGTAGAGTCTAGGCGAGCCACTCCGAGTCCCTTGCGACTAGGCGGTGTGTTGACCCCATCGTGGTGACGGCTGCGAGGCTTTGTCTTAAACTGTGGTGATGAGAAAATAATAGTTACACTTGAGAATACGCTACATTCCTGCGAACTTTTGAACAAACTTTGGAACAGTGGAGATCAGAGAGATAGATTTTGAGAGGATGGTACACCCTTGTGAACGTTCAAGTCGTAGCGATAATGACAATATAGTACCCCTGAGCAAACACTACGTCTCAGATAGTATACAGCGCATCTGCAGCGAAGTCACGCACATACAAGAGGGCACTACACGGTGTAGTGAAGTTGATATTATATACACTAGTGTTTTAACTACGATGGGTGGCACCGGAAACTGATCTACACAGTCAACCGTACGTGGCACTACCTGGCAGTAGACTGATCATGTGTACAGGTGCTCCTGTCTGTGACTAGCTGACACGCGCACGAATAGTACACACCTTCAGGACCGTCCTTATCGATCGGGCAACACGTTACACGAACAAGAATACACAGCCTACTTGGGAGGATACCACAGGCCTGTGTAGATAAACACTTATCTGAGCGTTCCCCACACGCCTTGTGCACATACTGCTTATTTCAGTCCATAACAAACGCTATGAAGATGCATTTCTCAGCATACCCCTCGCCTGTACATACTTAGCCACACACCTTGTTTCGATCCTTGCGATGTTGCGAGGCTTGTGCATCCTCCGTGTGGTCGCCTCTCTCGCTCCGCTCCTTCTCTTTCTCGTGGGTTCGCTTGCGCTTGGCGTGGTACGCTTGTAGCCGTATCTTGTATTTCTCCTTCTTCTTCGATGCGTAGTAGTACGCGACACACTCAGACACCGTGTGCGTGGGTATATACGTCTGGATCTTACCGAAGTCTTTCGGATACAGAAGATACCTGCAAGGGTGGTTTTAGGGTTTTTAGGGTTTAGGGATATGTGCGTGCGTGGGTATTGTGATGATGGTAGTACTACATGAGCGACAGAGAACGCGCTGTGTATGTCTCAACAACAAACTAGCTCCACGCAGAATGAAAGGTAGGTGCCTTGTGATTAAAGTGAATGTATGCGCATATATATGTATACATGCATCTGCCTGTAAATGTATATGAAAATTCATGTAGACATTCATGTGTCGAATGTGCATGTGTGCAATTTTATGTCTCCGTGTGTGTTTCTGTATTTGTATTTATGTGTGCCTATACATCTGTATCTATCTGTGCATATGAAATGTGTTGTCTTATTTTTGCTAGACATGAGCGTAGAAATAGATAAACTTGTAAAATCAAAATGTACGATGCAAGTGGAAACTGAATGCACCCCCGGACCTTTTTTTTACCAATCTAACTAACACATAAACCCATAAAATATATATATATATCAATGTAATACTAAGCATCCACAGAAACACACACATCGCGAGAGACAGGTATGCCCAATTGCCCACACACCCCGACGACACACGTGCACAGAACAAGACGCTCAAGGGCATCCATCCCACAAACATCCCCGCATATAGGCCACAGCGCACCCCCTTACGCCACACATGTATAGACACAGCACAGACACTCACTTCTCCGAGAATATCTCCTTTTCCGAGTCTCTCCAGGGCTTCTTCATCTTGTGTTCCATGATGTCTGTAGGTAGATCGACTACCAGTCCGTTGCGGTTGTCGTATCGCATGGCCTTCTCCTTCTTGTTGAGTATCAGCGGTGGCACCACCGCCGCCAGAGCAGTGAATGACTTCTCATCCGAACGCTCTTGTGCGAGTAGGTCCAGCAGTACCTGTAGCCCAGGAGTCGAAGAGAGTGAGAGAGTGTGTGTGTGAGAGAGAGAGAGAGAGAGAAAGAGAGAGGGAGGAGATAGAGAAGGGGGGGGGGGGGGGGGAGTCAGTAGGTATACGTAGTATGAGAGACTTTATCGACTTCAAAAATTCTGAACTCAGAGGTTTTTTGAGAATAGTAAATCGGTTGTCGAGACTCTGAAGAATAGGATAATACGACATGGCATTACGTGTTCATTGGCCGTGACTTCTGGTATCGCGCCCCCAGCCAAGACAATACACAACGGAAGCGTATGGACATTCTGCGGCAGATATTCTGCTGGCATACAACCCCCCAACCGTCCCCGCATCCGCCAGAGAATCAAATGCAATCACCAAACACACCCAAAATTACGCACACACCACAAGACGCAACAAGTAGGTAGATGGTTCGCACGCCTACCTGTTCCATCTCCGCATCACTGCGTACAGCATCACCCCAACCCGAACTTCGGGATGTTCGGCTGCTGCGACCGCCCCAGCCAGGGGGACCCCCTACGTCCAGTGACAGATGCGACGAGTCGGCTGTAGGCGCCACAGCAACTTCTCCTCGATGCCCTGCAAGGGCACAGATGAGTCAGAAAGAGGGCCTGAGCTAACTGCTCGGCGTTCAAACGAATAGGTGGTATACTCTGCGGGGTGATGGTACAGACTGGGCGCATATGTGGAGAAGATCAAAACCACAACCACTTCAGCATGCCTTGCAATGGTAGGACCAGTGAGGTCCAATATGGTTTTGTTCCTTGATTTTCGTTTCATCTAGGTTTCCTCTAAAACGGGTATGTGATATGAGGTGTTTTATATGTTTATATTTAGCACATGCGGGCCGAACGTTAGCACCGCAACCTCAAAGACAGGGCGAACAAGATAGGGGATGTAGTGTAGATTAAGTGTTTTGGTCGTAGAATGGGATGTGGTTGAGGATGGTCGATAGGTGCAGACTGGACGGACACTTAAGACTATGAAACCACCACAAGCACACCCACGAAGCCCTAGACAGATGGAACAGTCAAGTTTTGGGATATCACGCAGAGTTATTCTTCATATCAAGAATGGGGATTGTGATATAGAGTTAGTTCGTAGTACAGATTTGGTGCGAATACGAGCAGGTTATGATATCACCGCAGTCACCCACGATGCCGTGCATGGGTTGAATCAAAGCCTTCTAAATTGAACGTATGGTTGAATAAGTGGGTTCTGATTATGATCTCAGGCCATTCCCAGTATAAAAGAACGTCTGATATGGTGTGAGTTTTGTATGCAGCTTGGGCCAAACATGGGAGGATATGACATGGCCAAGTTCAAACACACCGGCACAAGGCACGACACACCCCTCGCAATTATTTTTCAACCCGTTTTAAACGCATGAAACATACGCGTAAGACGCTCACAAGCAACAGTACGCATACGCGTAAGACGCACACAGGCATCAGTACGCACACGCGCACAGACCATGCCGTGCAGCTCAGACACGTTTAATGGGGCGGCGCACGGAATCAACACAACACGCATAGCAGATATAACAAGTACAATAGTCATAAAAAACACACTACACATCACTACTAGATACTAGACCCTGATACAGGCACAACAGACATAATAAGCACACTAAGCATCACTACTAGATACTAGACCCCCAAAAAAGGCACAACAGGCACAAGAAGCACATTAAGCACCACTACTAGACCTCCAACCCTGAAACAAGCACAATATACACAAGAAGTATAATAAACGCATAACCCAACCGTTGACCAGACCAATGCACTAAAATTGTGACACAAAATGCAAAGCATGCAACATTGCACACTCGGTCAGCACAAACACACATCTCTCCATTCAAATGGACCCCACTGCAGATTACGTAGATGCACAGATCCTACACACATAGTAAATGCAAACAGGCATACAACACTACACACTTGACCAGCCCAAACAAAGAGAAATACCATCTCTCCATTCAAATGGACCCCACTGCAGATTATGTACATGCACAGATCCTACACACATAGTAAATGCAAACAGGCATACAACACTACACACTTGGTCAGCCCAAACACAGAGAAATACCATCTCTCCATTCAATTACACTCCGCTGCAGATTATGTAGATGCACAGATCCCACACACATAGTAAATGCAAACAGGCATACAACACTACACACTTGACCAGCCCAAACAAAGAGAAATACCATCTCTCCATTCAAATAGACCCCACTGCAGATTATGTACATGCACAGATCCTACACACATAGTATATGCAAACCGGCATACAACATTACCCACTTGGCCAGCCCAAGCACAGAGAAATACCATCTCTCCCCCACTGCAGATTATGTACATGCACAGATCCTACACGTATATTATATGCAAACCGGCATACAACACTACACACTTGGCCAGCCCAAACACAGAGAAATACCATCTCTCCATTCAAATGGACCCCACTGCAGATTATGTAGATGCACAGATCCTACACACATAGTATATGCAAACCGGCATACAACACTGTACACTTGGCCAGTCCAAACACAGAGAAATACCATCTCTCCATTCAAATGGACCCCACTGTAGATTACGTAGATGCACAGATCCTACACACATGGTATATGCTAACAGGCATACAACACTACACACTTGGCCAGCCCAAACATAAAGAAATACCATCTCTCCATTCAAATGGACCCCACTGCAGATTATGTACATGCATAGATCCTACACACATAATAAATGCAAACAGGCATACAACACTACACACTTGGTCAGCCCAAACACAGAGAAATACCATCTCTCCATTCAATTACACTCCGCTGCAGATTATGTAGATGCACAGATCCCACACACAAAATATATGCAAACAGGCATACAACATTACACACTTGGCCAGCCCAAACACAGAAATACCATCTCTCTATTCAAATAGACCCCATTGCACCATTGTTCCGACAGGTGGATCCTACCTGTAGTATAATGGTTGTTGATAATATCTTACCTGTTGTATAGTGGTTGTTAATATTATCCTCGGCTCGTGTCGGTGGCAGACCCCGTGCCATGTCTGGGAATTGCGCCTCGAAGAAGGCTTTCTGTCGCTGAGCACGACCGCTTTTGTTAGCAATCGCTTCCTGCCGCTCTATGCGAGCCTCCCAGGCTTCCTATGTATGTGTGCGAGTGTAGGTATGATGGAGAGTATTCAGGTACCAGTGTGTATATATGACTGTACCTTGTACGTGTATGTGGATGGTTGCGTATGTATGTACGAGTGTGGGAATCAGGGGGTGGATTTAGATGCTAGTGTGTGTATCCATGTCTATGCGTGTGTATGTCTACAGTATACCTATGCGAATGTGCGATTGTGTGTATATGAGATTGCGGTTATATACCAGAGCGTTTGTCTATGTGAGTTCTTGTGTTTTAGGTGTATGTGTACGTGCATCTGCTCCAGGCTATGTATATATGTTCGTGAGTGTGAGGGAGAAATCCTAAGTGTAAAGGGGTACTATTTATGTTTGTAGCGGCTATTTCTATGGGAGGATGTGCGAGTGTGCGTAAGTGTATCGATACGTGACAGTGTGTGCCTGGGCGTGAGCGTGAGTGTGAGTATAAACTTGTGCAGGAAGTAGATTGAGCTGCACGCAGCAATTAAACAGATAGTGCAGTGCTGGTATACCCATAGTTGGGGGCATCCCTCTTAGAAGGGCAAATGACATCGTATGAAAGAGTGCACGCAACCTTATGGGTGTAAGTGGCAATGTTGGCAAATCCACTCCACGTGGACATTAATCACTGCATATATACAAATCAACATATCGAAGTATGTATCTGGATGCAGGTGACTTTATGATTTAAGGCTTTCCCGAAATGTGTACATCTGATCACAGAGGGCCGTAAGGTAATATGCAGATATGTGCAGTTTATGCGTTTAATCGTGTACACGACTCCGCGGCATGATCATAAATTTTCTAAGCGTCACCAAAAGTAATGCCTTTATACATGTATCAATAGATCATCGCAACAACATATGTATTTATACGTATGCAAATAAATATATGCGACTTTGTGTATATACACATACTTTTGCACCACGTGAGAGAGAGCGATGACTTTTCTATGTTCCATGCACTCCAATGCAGACAAGCAATGTAGCGTACACATTGTAAAGTCGTATTAACATTCATCCGAGACACAAAATACAACCGTTAAAACAGATAACACAGCTTCTTGTACTTACATACACCAACAGTCTATGCCAATTCATATCCATATAAAAACAAGTCTTCTGTGTATATATCTGTCATCTGTGCCTGTGTATCTAACATCCTTGTGCATACATCTAAATGATCTGTGTGCAGATCCAATATACCCATATACATACATGATATTTACGGTAGGCAATTTGGAGACGCTTAATCTTCAGCTGCTGCGCTGCGTTGGTGCGTTTCAGATAGCCCAAAAGGGTCGGTCTAAAGTACGCGTGGTTACGAAAGATAGAGGCGAAGGTGGGGATGTCATCTGGACGATTATACAGAACCATCTGGTCCCCCACTTCCAGATCCTGCAATGAAAGGTTAAACACACCGAGGAGATGAGAGCTGGCTTGATGAGAAGCGTTGGGTATGATTGCCCGTGAGCATGGCGAGAGTGCGGGTACGGTCAGATTGAATAGGTAGAAGATGCGAAGACCAGTGGGTATGGGCCTGCCCTTGCGCTCAGTCTCAGTACAACAAATGTATATTTCGACACTTATCATACAGTCACTTTGCTTGAAGTGTGTCGCTTTCATCTAGAATACTCGCGTGAGGTAGGCAACCCTGCGCGATATGAATGAGAACTGGCTTGCCTTGTACACACACATACATTCAGACATGCGACGGCAAGAAACATGGCCAACTCGATGAAGGGTGTGCGTGAAGCGTAAATAGGCAAGTCATGGGCAAAAACATTGTGTGTCTGATAACACGCGTCAGGTAATGAGTGACTGAACAGTGGGCACAAATGGGTACCTTGCGGTTGGAATGGTATACCACTACTGAATGCTGAAAGCCGCAGCATTTTAAGATACGTAGTATAAAATAGATATTTTTATATAACTATATCAAGTACGCTTAAGATCTATAACAAATATACAACTACGTAGCATAACTTAGATATTTACATATAAATGTATCAAGTACGCTTAAAATCTATAACAGATATACAACTACGTAGTATAACTTGGATTTTTACATATAACTATATCAAGTACGCTTAAATCTATAACAAATATACAACTACGTAGTCATATAAATGTATCAAGTACGCTTAAAATCTACAACAAATATACAACTACGTAGTATGATTTAGATAGTTACATATAAATGTATCAAGTACACTTAAAATCTACAACAAATATACAACTACGTAGTATAACTTAGATATTTACATATAAATGTATCAAGTACGCTTAAAATCTACAACAAATATACAACTACATAGTATAATTTAGATAGTTACATATAAATGTATCAAGTACGCTTACAATCAACAACAAATATACAACTACGTAGTATAACTTAGATATTTACATATAAATGTATCAAGTACGCTTAAAATCTATAACAAATATACAACTACGTAGTATAATTTAGATAGTTACATATAGATGTATCAAGTACGCTTGAAATCTATAACAAATATATAACTACGTTGTATAAATTAGATATTTGCATAAATATATCAAGTACGCTTAAAATCTATAACAAATATACAACTATGTAGTATAATTTAGATAATTACATACAAATGTATTAAATACGCTTAAAATTTTAATAAATAAACAACTTTTGACACATATCCAGATCATCGAGCACTACGCACCACACTACCACTCGAACAAACCAGCAAGACCTATAAGCGCACACAAACTGGAACCCAGCCACACACACCACACAGCCCCATCAAAACGCCCACCAACATCAGCCGGGTACACACCTTGGGAAACAAGTTCTTGACCTGGGCCATCTTGTGCGACTTTTCAGCGATGCGTGCATTCGCCATGAGGATGCCGTCTACCACCTCCTCGGCATTAACCGCCAGGTGCAGCTGTGTGTCTGTATCGGGGTCCTCCGCTTCCGTTATCTCTGGATCTTTCTCGCCTATCTTCTCGCTCAGACTCTGTTCCAGGCTGGCTTTGAGGCATTTGCTGGCGTCCAGATCCTGCATGGCCAGGTGCAGCTCTTCTTGGCCCCGTTCTCGTTCATCCTGAGTGTTGAGCGTCCGATAGAGTGTAATGCGATATCCACTGTGAGTG
>LUCW03001941.1:0-17500 GCA_001586965.3 Sphaeroforma sirkka | reverse complement strand
ATACAATGTATTATATATGTATTGCCAAGCAATACAATATGCACAATACGTACGGCTAATATGTATGTGTTAGTATACAGCGTATATATATTATTGTTTATTATTATATTTATTATTATAACTATTATTACATATTACATATATATATTGGCTATAATAATATACATATATTAACCAATATTATAATATAATATTATTATATGTATGTATGTATATTAATAATAACATTATACATATATTATTGTAATAACATACATATACCATATATTATTAATGAGCATAAATCATTGAAAACGAGCAGATATTGTGCATGAATATGAAATGAATGATGATTATTAATATATCATGTACGCATGTGATTATGATATACACATGTAATACGCAATACTGACATGCAATATAATATATGCAGGATAATAATATAATAATATGTAATATAATATGTATGTATAATAATAATATATATACAAAATAAATAAATGTATATATTAATATATATAATATGTATTATTATTATTGCATATAATATTATTATTATGCATACATGCATATACATATACATGCAATAACATAATAATAATAATATTAATATTATATATATATATATATTATATATATTACATGCATGTACATGTTAAACATATGCTATTATGTATATGTAATATACAAATGCATATATATATATATATAATAATATATATATATATATATATAATACATAATGTGATGATGTGTTTATATATTATATATATATATGTATATACATATAATATACATATATATATATACGATATTTATATACATACATATATATATATATATATATATATATATATATATATATATATATATATATATGTATAATATATGTATGTATGTATTTATATATATATATATATATATATATATATATACATAAATACATAACTGTATATTTTTTGTGTTTTTTTGTGTGTGTGTATGTGTGTGTAATCTTATGCTTGTGTATATGTTATATCACATATTCGATCCCTACAACCGAAAATAAAATCGTGTTACATTCATTGCGGCATGAGGAGGATAAAAAAGGTTTAACGTCCGTTGCATATCAAACTTGATACACTGAACACACCTGTCCGTGAGCCGGAATGCATGAGCTGAGAGCGTGGAGTACTGGGAGTCTTCGCCTGTTTATTCCCAGGTGCCGATACGGAGGTCCTGTGACCCTCCATATTCCGGCGATAATGTATTCTTGTTATATGATATGAACTAGGTAGTGTGCGATTAGAGCAAACTCCACAGACTCATACTGTTAATGGTTCAACAGCTAACATCGCACATTATGCTTTGCATGAGTGCTTCTCTGGGCTGCAGGATAAAGATGCGTTCTGGACTGCAGGTGGATTCGCGAGTTGAATAAACCGAATATAAGTACTACTTCTACAATCTACATTCGAGTATGTATTTATGAAGTTTTTTTAAAAATTGTAAATGCTTTTATTGGATTTTCGGAAGAAATACATTTTTTATTTTATAAGGCTATGAAATACAGGGGTAAATATATATGGGTCCATACTATCAACCTCAGACATCATTACATCAGGATTCAGGATTTCAGGGTCATCAGCTATTTTTTGATAGCCCCTAAAAAAATCAGACATATTTTTTACACAAAATATCATACATTGCATGCATTTAAATCAAACAAAAAATATTCACCGGTATGTAGGCGGTATTTATTTATAAGACTCGGATGTGGTATTTATTTTGTTTTAGGGTTTCTTTAGGCACAAAATACAAGAAAATGGGGTTAGGATTTTTCATAATATTATCGGCTCTAAACCCTAGTTTTGCTCTAGTTTCTGGTACATATTATACATTCTCAACCCCTGATTGTTAGTTCAATGTTTGAAAATTTTACGAAGAAGTGTTTTGAGACTACAGTATTGGTCAGAGGCTAGAGCTCAAGTCTTTTTCAAATTGTATACGACGTTGGATATTTCGGTATTTATTACTGCAAACAGCAAAACTGCAGTGCAAATGTACCAAGAATCCAAATTTCCAGGCGGGAGGGAAACGGATCTACAAGCTCTCAGCCTTCAGGCTGCAGCCCTCGGCCTTTAGCCCTTTTTTCGAAAAATGAAGTTTAAAGTGATAATATAAATATAAATTCGTTTCAAAGGTTTTATTGACAGAGAAGTATATTTTAATATGCTTTCATTGGGTATTGGACATTTATCTTGTAAAGTATTGATTCAAGTTGTAAATATGCAAATTTATAACAACAGAATGAATGTCTGATGTTCAATTTGGGTGACGCCAAATAGAATAAGTGAGAACATCATGCCTCAGTTGTAGATTGTAGAATGTTCCCAGAATTCCATGTGTACATTGTATTTATCTAAAATCATAATTACATAACTCGTGGCCGCCTTCTTGTTTAAAATTTATTTAGAAGAATGCTATGAATGACATGACTACTATTTTATATAAACAAAGTATGACAGGTCTCGTGGTTTTAGGGTATCTAATTTAGGACCATCTGGAGGCATCTAAATCTCGTATAGAGAAGGCATTGATATATGACCTAAATCTCGAATAGAAGGCATTAATACAAGACCATCTGGAGGACAGGAAAGTTTAAGAGGGAGAAGGATTTTTTTCATCTTGTCTCTCTCGTCCAGAGGGCTATGGCTTATGTATCGTTCAACAGGTGAGTTATGAATAGTATGATCCTGGTTTCGTCATGGTTTTCGCCAGTCTAGGACCCTCCTTCAGTTCACATAAATACATGTGTATATATATATATATATATATATATATATATATATATATATATATATATATATATATATGATATGAACGTGTGTTTGTGTATGTGTATATGTATATAAGTATGCAAGTATGTGTATAGGTATATAGCACATTCACATATATATATGTATATGTGTGTGTGTGTATGTGTGTGTAAATGTGTTCTATATATATGTGTGTGTGTGTGTGTGTGTGTAAATGTGTTCTATATATATATATATGTGTGTGTGTGTGCCTGCTTTTTTTGTTTGTGTGTAAATGTGTGTTCCATATATATATATATTATGTGCGTGTGTGTCTCTGCTTTTTTGTTTTGTTGTGTGCGTGTGTGTATGTATGTGGTATATATATATGTGTGTGTATGTGTGTATTGTCTTTTGTCTGTGTGTATTTGTGTGTGACTTATATATATATATATATATATGTATGTGTATGTGTGTCTCCTTTGTCTGTGTTTTGTGTGTGTGACTTATATATATATATATATATATATATTGTGTGTGACTTATATATATATATATATGTGTGCGTGTGTGCGTGTGTGTGTGTTTGAGATATATATATATATATATATATATATATATATATATATTGATGTCGTTTTACAAATGTATATCATTATGGGTGTATGTACGTTTATTTCTTTTTATATGTATTTATATATATATATATATATATATATTGTGATACAAATGAAATGATGTATATTTAAGTACATATATGTGCATATGTATGTATAAATGTATATATATATATATATGTATTATGTTTTTGTGTGTTCACATTTGCATATGTATGTATGTATAGATTGATTCTTTCAAGTTGGTAGCTAAAGATATCGCAACCATAATTGATTTCAGAGTACGAGATTATACTATTAAAAATATTAAACCAATCATGGTAGTGAATAAGCTACCATTGTAAAAAAAAGCAGTTTCATCATGACTAACATCATTTAACCTGATTTGAGCTAGATTTATTCCATTTCAAAATTAAATTGTTTGCAACTTGGGTGTGACACACTGTCCATTTAAAACACTCTTTGCATTTCGGTCGAAAGCGGCTTGACGGCAAGATTCCATTCCTTACAGTCAGTCGCATCTCGGGGCAGTCTGTGGGATTTGCAGTATTTCATGACACAAAATCGACAATCACCAATAATAGGAGCTTGCCTCTCGTTGCAGTCTTCAAGTGCACACCTCTTCTTGGCTCCGCCTCTTAATCTCAAAACTAAGTGCAAAGTGGACTCCTTTTGGATGTTATAATCAGCCAAAGTACGGCCGTCCTCTAATTGTTTACCTGCGAAGATTAGTCGCTGCTGATCTGGTGGTATGCCTTCCTTATCTTGTATTTTAACTTTCACATTATCTATAGTATCACTAGACTCGACATCCAACGTGATAGTCTTACCAGTGAGCGTCTTGACGAATATCTGCATACCACCTCGCAAACGTAAAACGAGATGAAGAGTTGACTCTTTCTGTATATTATAGTCAGCAAGTGTGCGGCCATCTTCAAGCTGTTTACCAGCAAAGATCAGTCGCTGCTGATCGGGGGGGATTCCTTCCTTGTCTTGTATCTTGGCCTTCACATTATCAATCGTATCACTGGACTCCACATCGAGGGTGATAGTCTTTCCAGTTAGTGTCTTCACAAAAATTTGCATGTTTTCAAAAGTGAGGGGATTTAGTACTTTGTGTATAATTGTGACCTCGCGGCTCCAAAGTTGGTCGTTTTATACATATATATTTTTTACTGCAGACGACAGGAGTGACGAGTATTGCTGAGACTTTATTACAATTTGTCAATTATCTGATGATGTCAAATTTGAAATTTCAAAATATTCTACCAGAAGTTTCCCGAAATGAATTTTAAACAAAAAAAGTGTTTGTTTTTTTTTGAAAAAGGCTTGAGTCAGGCTTTTCATTCGTGCGTGTGACTGTGACACTGCGTGTGAAAATTGAAAATGAGCGGTGAGCTGGTGCCTGGTGATATACAGTAAAAATATAAGTACACCGAGTCTGGGGCTCTGCCACTCTGGGCGATTGGGCTTGGGTGATGATTGATGAAAGACATATGTACTGAAGGCTAAATAGGCAATAGTAGCCGTAACCGTAGGACGTAAGTGCCAATTTAAAAATGAGAGTAAACTTGGCAAATGTGTACGGTATTTCTGTTTTTGTTTTTTTTAAATATTGTACATATGTAGTATGTACCTACATATATATATTTTAAAAATGGTCGGTCTCTTGGTATGTGTACCGTAAATATGTACAGTACTATATATTATTAATATATATATATATATATTTAAAACATAGAAACATGTAGTATACAATGTATTTATACATAAATATACAATAGTTTTTAAAAAAAAGAAAACAAATACAAGTAAATATAGTTTTTACTTTCTTCTATTTTCCAACAAACATTGGTTTTTTTTACAAAAACAAATGGAAATCTTGAAATATTTTCGTCGAAAGTCGGAAAAAGGAAGTAAATATGTATCACCTCTTGGCCCCCAGGGGACAGGGGCCCAGGGCGGCACAGGACAAGACCCAGACTCAGTGCTCAAATGCTCACTACCAGAGGCCAGAAGCCCAGAGCCTTGGTTTCTATAACGTTCTGAATTCGACGACCATTCGTCAGACAACTTTGTTATACTAAATTTTAGATAGTAATAGAAATAAACACAAAAAGTTCACAATATACACATTATTTTTTAAAATTACATACTGTCTGTAGCTAACTCAAACGCTATGGGGGTACGGGATAGAAGTTGAACGTAAACGCATATTGATTCTTTTGAAACGTTCTAATGGTTATAATGTAATCAGAAGGGCCTACCTAAGTTTTTTTTTAGGACTGGTTCGTATCGTGAACATGGTACACACTTAAATATCTAGACCCGTAAGCTGCACCTATGACCATACAAAGAACCGCATATGAAATGAAAGTTGAACATACACGTATCTTTATTAGATTTATAAAAGTTCTAACGGAAAACGGTTTGAGGTTAGGTCTGTAGCCCTCTGAAATAAATAGAACACACAGGCTCACAGACTCAGAGTGACAGTCTCTCGAATAAGTACACAGCATGTTATTTTTATGGGTGCACTGCGGATTGCGGGTCTAAAAAAAAATGAAAATAAAAAGTGTCTTACCTATGTACAAATAAATACTATTTTCATAAAATGCCCCAAAATTGGAATAAATTTTGAAGAAAAAAATGAGTTTACGTTCAAGTTCTATTCCGTACCCTCATAACGTAATGAGCTTCTGACTTCTGACTTTGAGTGAGTCACTGCCGCACTGGAGGTCGGCCACGCTCACGGTTAGTCAGTTTTTTTTTGTTTTGCAAAAAACAAAAACAAAATGCCTTGAGTCTCTGGCAACTTCGGCTCTCTCTTGGATCTGCAGTTCTGCACTCTGCACCTGCGGTCAGCGCCTGCGACCCTGCGCAATGATTTCCGCGATTTGTTTTTGTTTTTTTATGATTTTATAAAAAGGAACAAATAATGTCACCGAAAACTGCATATTTGTACTACTCCTCCTGAGTACTGACACTCAGTCTGAACTCGGACACTCTTTGACATAGGCAACGGCCAGTAGTGAAGCCAGCTGCTTTCCAAGGTCCCCAGGTCCCAGACTCCCAGCCTCCAAGGACTCTACTAGTAGTATGAGTCCATTACATACGTTTTTCTCTTTTCATTATTGCTGTGTACGGAATAAACGTAATCTTTCAACACGTTTTCTAAGTTGTTGACAGGGGAGCGATGACATTCATAATCATAACACGTCGCGGACAGGGCCTGCTCATGCTGGATATGAGAAATAAATATCAAAAAAAAAAATTAGATGAATTTCGCACTCTTCATATTTTTGTTTTAAAAAATAACAAAAAATATATATATTATTTAGCCATAGCCTCCTAAAATCAACAAAGGAGGCTATTTTATGATTTTTAGCTTTCTGAAATCAAACATGATTTTTTTTTTTTTTTTTTTTTTTTTTTTTCCTTCTTTTCGTTCTACCTTTCGAAATAATTAAAGTTCGGTCCTTATTCAGCTTGTCCATACTCCAATGTCCATTTCCTCCTGCCGGGCTCCTTGAGGCCTGACGGCTGAGGGTCTGAGGCTCCCATTCAATAGACTATAAAAAATATAATTTTAAAATAAAATTATATCATCAGTACCATCGGAATCATCCATCATAAGTCTGGACAACCAACTTCACAAAAAACACATCACTTAGGCACTTGATATCGACAATATCGGACAAGCCATGCATGCTTTGCCAACATTAGACCTTACTACGAAAGAACTCGGCATTCGTGATCGCCACCTACATGCATTGGCGCATCTTAAGCGAGCACACAAACAAAACAAGGCAAAGAAACGTGGAATACGCTACGACAAGTACTAACAAACTGATGACTAGCTTCTGTGCCACCAGTAATCACATCCATTACCCTGATGGCATAGCCGAAGACACAGACCACACTCTACCCATCCATACCAATACCCAAATCCCAGCAAAGTCAACACTACTGGGCAGAGAGAACAACAGGCAACAGGCAATGTACACAGCCACGGTCCAGAAGATCTATATCTGTACTGCCGTCCAAGAGACCCCACTCACATATTTACGACCTCATCCATCTGGATGATTTACCTGATGATGCTTTTATAGTAACAAGCAAATAGGTCTTCAAGGTCAAATTGATAGACCGCCTTGTTGACAAATACAAATCACGTCTGCTTGCTGCAGGCCAAACGCAAGGTATCAACTACAACGTGTAGAAATAAGACCTCTGGTCAGTAGATCATACCTTCACGTACGTCCGTAGTCCTAAAAGTTACTGGAGGCTATGTAGAAATATGTAAACTTCGATGGATATTTCTATGTTTTTAAACTATGTTATATAAACTAAAATAAAATTTATGTCAGGTAGGATATTGTAAACTTCGATGGAAATTACTAGGTTTCAAACTATATTAAACTAAAATACAATTTAGTCAGTTAGGATTTAGCAGTGGTGTAAACTTTGATGGAAATTACTAGGTTTCAAACTATATTAAACTAAAATACAATTTAGTCAGTTAGGATTTAGCAGTGGTAGCTTGTGTAAGAATGATCGGGACTGCCTCTTGTTAAGAGCCTAAATATCCTCGATCACACAGGGCGTACCTCTAGCTGTTCTTTTTATTGAATAATTTTCACTAGAAGTACTAAGTGTTCATGACCACTTGCCTAATTTGTAAATAGACAGAATAACGTAAGTCACGTTAATACATTAGCTGATATAAATAAAGTTCCATCTGAAGAAAAGTTAAAAAAAGAAAAAAGACTTATTGGATTTTGGAGATTGGCGGGAGGACCAAAATCTATAAGTAGTAGTTCGGAGATTATAAAATTTAGTTTATAATATCCTACATCTACTAATGTCTCAAATAGGTCCAAGTAGATGAGTCATACCAAATACTCAGGCTATTGGAGCCATCAAAGTGAATTTAGAACACTTTGGAAATATTGGAAAAAGAGCTTGTACTAAATTATTTAAAATACAAATAAAACCAATGTAGTATCTCAATTGATCTTGATATTTTAGACTGACCGGAGGCCGTATTTCTACATAGCCCCCAGTAGCTTTTAGAACTACGAACGTACGTTAAGATACGATCTAGTTGGTAAAGCGAAAACCAAAGTAAAAACGGTTTCGGTCATGACTTATCGAGTAAGTATGTGCCTATATGTACGAGTTCAAGACTCATGTTGTACTCTATGTCGTTTAGTATTTGGTCCAGTAACCATTTCCGATGTAGGCGCCTTACGTTTATTATTTGGTAAGGTAATAGCCAAAGGCTGTTCTTCATTAGTAAGTAAGTTTGAACAATTTTCTGCACTGTTGGTAAGCAGATCAGAAAGTTTAGTCACGTAGGAAGTAGGTGGCAAATAGGGAATTTCAGATCCGTCAGGGTTTGTAGTCACCTGAGGAAACCCTTTTCGTTTATCTCGTGTGTTCTTATGTAAACGCTTGTTCCATTTCCTATTAAAGATACGAAGAAAGTCGCGAGATTCACGAAATGCATCGGAGGTTAGCCAAGCTACTGTCCCATCCATGAAACGGGTCTTGTAGTAAGTGTAACCGTCTTCGGATGTTTTATCAATTATATCTTTGACTTGTGACTCCATAACTGGTATATCAGAATCAAATGAGCGAGCGAATGAGAGTTCGGAGGTAGGGATACGGTGAGTGCCTAGATTGGTTGCGCTAGTACCATCAATGTTATTCACTTCGTAAGTATCACTCTTCTCATCATGGTAGGAAATAACAAAAGGTCCTATCGTCTTAGAAGAGAGTTCGGTAACGTTGGCGTTTCGATTTATAATGTTAACGTAATCGCCGACTTTGAACTGAACAATGTTCTTAGTGTTATTCCATCGGTCATACGCTTTAAGTAGGACGCGATTCTTGTGCTCGAGTAAACAGGGGTAAACAACGTTCTGCATATGCTCGATCTTTTGTAGCCACGGGGTAGCGTGTTTCTCGGGCGCAGTTTTATCAAACGTTGCTTGTAATTCACTATAGCGGCCAAAGAAATAGTGAAACGGGAGTGTTCCAGTTTGAGGATTCATGCAGTTATTCATTTGAGTCTGAACCCATTTCAAATGATAAGGCCACATATCCTCAACGTCGTCTAGTGCGGTACGCAAGAGTTTCTTAAGTTCTCTATGACGTGTCTCATTTGCACCCTGCGTTTGAGGTTTGTAAGGAACACCACGCCTATGGGTCATGCCTGATACGAGTATAAGTGCCTCCATTACGTCGGTACAAAACTCACTACCGTTATCAGAACATAGTACTCGGGGGAAACCGAAGTCATTAAAGACGTGATAGCATAATTCTGCCACTGTTTGTGGACGTTTGTTCGGTATTGCATAAAGCAAGTTATAGCCCGAAGCCACACATAAGAAATGACAGATATATACATCGCCAGTATGCTTGGATCGCGGGAGTTTAACCAAATCGACTATGACTCGGCGCATCGGTTGGTCTTCTGTCACACTTTTTACAATTTAGTCAGTTAGGATTTAGCAGTGGTAGCTTGTGTAAGAATGATCGGGACTGCCTCTTGTTAAGAGCCTAAATATCCTCGATCACACAGGGCGTACCTCTAGCTGTTCTTTATTGAATAATTTTCACTAGAAGTACTAAGTGTTCATGACCACTTGCCTAATTTGTAAATAGACATAATAACGTAAGTCACGTTAATACATTAGCTGATATAAATAAAGTTCCATCTGAAGAAAAGTTAAAAATGTAAACTTCGATGGAAATTACTAGGTTTCAAACTATATTAAACTAAAATACAATTTAGTCAGTTAGGATTTAGCAGTGGTAGCTTGTGTAAGAATGATCGGGACTGCCTCTTGTTAAGAGCCTAAATATCCTCGATCACACAGGGCGTACCTCTAGCTGTTCTTTATTGAATAATTTTCACTAGAAGTACTAAATGTTCATGACCACTTGCCTAATTTGTAAATAGACATAATAACGTAAGTCACGTTAATACATTAGCTGATATAAATAAAGTTCCATCTGAAGAAAAGTTAAAAAAGAAAAAAAGACTTATTGGATTTTGGAGATTGGCGGGAGGACCAAAATCAATAAGTAGTAGTTCGGAGATTATAAAATTTAGTTTATAATATCCTACATCTACTAATGTCTCAAATAGGTCCAAGTAGATGAGTCATACCAAATACTCAGGCTATTGGAGCCATCAAAGTGAATTTAGAACACTTTGGAAATATTGGAAAAAAAGAGCTTGTACTAATTATTTAAAATACAAATAAAAAAACCAATGTATTATCTCAATTGATCTTGATATTTTAGACTGACCGGAGGCCGTATTTCTACATAGCCCCAGTAGCTTTTAGAACTACGAACGTACGTTAAGATACGATCTAGTTGGTAAAGCGAAAACCAAAGTAAAAAAACGGTTTCGGTCATGACTTATCGAGTAAGTATGTGCCTATATGTACGAGTTCAAGACTCATGTTGTACTCTATGTCGTTTAGTATTTGGTCCAGTAACCATTTCCGATGTAGGCGCCTTACGTTTATTATTTGGTAAGGTATTAGCCAAAGGCTGTTCTTCATTAGTAAGTAAGTTTGAACAATTTTCTGCACTGTTGGTAAGCAGATCAGAAAGTTTAGTCACGTAGGAAGTAGGTGGCAAATAGGGAATTTCAGATCCGTCAGGGTTTGTAGTCACCTGAGGAAACCCTTTTCGTTTATCTCGTGTGTTCTTATGTAAACGCTTATTCCATTTCTTATTAAAGATACGAAGAAAGTCGCGAGATTCACGAAAATGCATCGGAGGTTAGCCAAGCTACTGTCCCATCCATGAAACGGGTCTTGTAGTAAGTGTAACCGTCTTCGGATGTTTTGTCAATTATATCTTTGACTTGTGACTCCATAACTGGTACATCAGAATCAAATGAGCGAGCGAATGAGAGTTCGGAGGTAGGGATACGGTGAGTGCCTAGATTGGTTGCGCTAGTACCATCAATGTTATTCACTTCGTAAGTATCACTCTTCTCATCATGGTAGGAAATAACAAAAGGTCCTATCGTCTTAGAAGAGAGTTCGGTAACGTTGGCGTTTCGATTTATAATGTTAACGTAATCGCCGACTTTGAACTGAACAATGTTCTTAGTGTTATTCCATCGGTCATACGCTTTAAGTAGGACGCGATTCTTGTGCTCGAGTAAACAGGGTAAACAACGTTCTGCATATGCTCGATCTTTTGAAGCCACGGGGTAGCGTGTTTCTCGGGCGCAGTTTTATCAAACGTTGCTTGTAATTCACTATAGCGGCCAAAGAAATAGTGAAACGGGAGTGTTCCAGTTTGAGGATTCATGCAGTTATTCATTTGAGTCTGAACCCATTTCAAATGATAAGGCCACATATCCTCAACGTCGTCTAGTGCGGTACGCAAGAGTTTTCTTAAGTTCTCTATGACGTGTCTCATTTGCACCCTGCGTTTGAGGTTTTGTAAGGAACACCACGCCTATGGGTCATGCCTGATACGAGTATAAGTGCCTCCATTACGTCGGTACAAAACTCACTACCGTTATCAGAACATAGTACTCGGGGAAACCGAAGTCATTAAAGACGTGATAGCATAATTCTGCCACTGTTTGTGGACGTTTGTTCGGTATTGCATAAAAGCAAGTTATAGACCGAAGCCACACATAAGAAATGACAGATATATACATCGCCAGTATGCTTGGATCGCGGGAGTTTAACCAAATCGACTATGACTCGGCGCATCGGTTGGTCTTCTGTCACACTTTTAGGGGTGCCCAACCGTATCGCTTGATCTGGTTCTTTTCACAATCAGTACAGCGTCGGTATACTTCACGTATGGTTTCTTTCAGCGCCGGGTGATCAAGCCCTGCACGAATAGCCATTTTATAAGTATGCTCATATGCTCGATGCGTTAAATTATGTATAATTTTAACTCTACTTTCGAGCTCCTCTAAGTCAGTCAGATTCTGCGTAACGCTGGCTGGATGAACCATAGTCCTGTTGGAAAGGGCAACCTCAGTATCAGGAGGGGTAGAGTCCTGAGATACATAATTGACAACATTGGATTGTTGAAGTATCTTCTTCAGTTGTTTCGCCACTCCTGGCTGTTCTTTAAGCAGCGCTTTAAGTAGTTGAGTGCGAGCTTCAGGTTCTCTTAGAGTTTTGAGTCTTTGATCCATGGCCTTAGCTAGTTCCATGTTTTTTACGATCTAATGCCGTTTCAATCAGCATTACCTCGACTGCAATCTTGTTGGGTGCATGTGTTGTACGAGTCTTGAGCTTTTGTTCAAACTCTTTAGACTCCTCTAGTTTAGCTAAGAATTCGGTTGAGGGTTTCCACTTAGTGGTACCTGCAGGACCGATGCGACAAACAATGGTGTGTTTCCAAGGCGTCTTCTTAATAGAATAGGATCCTGATACAAGAACGTGTCGGTTTCACGGTCGACATAAATAGGTTCGTCTTGAATCATATTAATTAAATCACGTATCCATGGGTCGGAGTTACGTAAGGGACAACACAGCGTAATGGTAGATTTAGTAATATTAACATAATTTAACAACTGTGCGATAAGTTGACAAGGTGGGTTAGCCCACGCATTATGCTTTGATAAGTCAAGCTGAAATGCATCACCTTTAGGATGAGTCAACGACCTATATTCAGAAACCTGTTTGTTATGTTCTGCGGCAAACATATCAACAGTAAATGGACCCCATCGTGATTGAGCGAGGTTAAACCATTTCTTATTTAGCATCCAATCGGTTGCTAATAACTCTTTGACTGTTTTCTGGTAGTCGGGCACAAGTCGAGAGAGCATGTCAGGAAGATGGTTATGTATTCCTGGAATGTGTGTTATATTAAAAGCGAACTTGGCAATAATGTCATGCCAGCGGCTCACCAACTGTGAATCAGGGTTCATATCTTTTAAGTATGTTAAAGACTTTTGATCACAGGCGACAGTAAAGTAACTTCCATAAAGGTAGTCTTTAAACTGTCTTAGCGCAGTAACTATAGCAAGGAGCTCTTGTTTAACGGTAGGGTAATTCCGTTGACTCTTATTATAACTCTTGCTAAAGAATTGTATGTAGCGCGGTTTACCATTTATCGTTTGGTAAAGCACTCCACCTACCGCTCGATCTGAAGCGTCGGTTGCTACTTGGAATGGGACACCATCCACAGGGTACTGCATGATGGGTGCGTCCATTACTTTACTTTTGACTATTTTAAATGCATCATCACATTCTTTAGTCCAAAGCTTTCCCAAAGGTCCTTTGTGCAGCCGTAGGTGACTGAAAGGCTTTAAGTAATGAGAAAGATGCGGTACCGAATCGAGAAGAAGTTAACAAACCCACACACAGAGTTCACATCTCTTCCAGTAATTGGTGTTGATAAATCCAACAGAAACTGTTTCTTGCCAGGATCAATTTCTACCCCTGCTGCAGATACTTTGTAGCCAAGTAAGTGTATAGTATCTTTAGCAAAAGAACACTTGTCTTCGTTAATCTTAAGTTTAGCATGATTAAGTCGCTTTAAGACTTCTTTAACGAGTTTAGCATGTTCATGTGCTGTCTTTGTAAAGATAACTATATCATCTAAATAGACTGATACGTTATACGACAGGTCCGCAAATAGTTCCATCATAACTTGTTGGAAGAAAGAAGGTAACATGTGTAAGCCTTCAGGTGCACCTTTAAACTGGTACTTCTTACCTTGCCAAGTAAAGGAAAAGTATTTCCTATGAGGCTGATATATTTGTAGTTGATGGAATGCAGCTTTTAAGTCTATCTTGGAAAAGATAGTCGCACCCTCCATTTTGCGTAGTATCTCGCTTATCTTAGGTAAGGGAAAACTATGTTGCGGAATTAGTTTGTTGATTGGCGACAGGTCTAGTACTACTCTTGTTTTACTAAACGTTCCATCAGATTTATATTGATCGACCGCTAAGAGAGCTAAGTTAACTGGGGTTGCATCATAATTGATTTCAATTAGACCCTGTTTTAACCAATCTTCGATTTGGGTTTTGACAACGTCTTTGTGTCTCCAACTCACGTAGTTATGTGAAGGACACTTTAACTTAGAGAAGTCGACGTTTGTTAAGTCAAGTCTAACGTACCCATTAGAGAACTTAAACATACACCAGTCGGTTATTGCAATCTTCCTGTTTTGTATAATTAAGTCCATAATTATATCGGTGAAGTGCGGAATCATATCCTTTGCTTCACCTTCCGGAGGTTTAGGTATCTTTAACATATTATCATCTGACTGATCTTTATTCGGGTCTAGCCCATTAGGCAGACCAGTGAGTGTTATACCTAAACTGAGAAGATCAGTCATACCTATAATTAAATCGTATTTCTGAGACATGTCAGTAACGATTAAGTGAGTCTTCACTTCTCTTCTATCTGACAGCATTATGTGTGCATAGTCAATGGCTTGTTCGCAAGTAGTAACTTTGCCATTTCCCAAGATTAAATCAGTTGTTTCGTTATGGACAGCCATATCTGTAGCGTAGGCTACTCGGCATGAGATAGCAGAGACTTCAGCCCCTGGATCAAATAGTGCCATAACTTTTTTCTCCATTTACGAAAACTGTTTGAAAGATACGTTCATCTCCTTTGGTATAGATTTTTATTGAACATTTTCTCATAATCTTGCTCTAGTGCGCACATATGGTACTGTCAGTGCTTAACTTGGACGTCTGGTAAGTCCTTGCAATCCTCTTTGTGCCAACCGTTAGTACCCTTGCAAGTAGCACACTCTTTTCATATAGTGTCCAAAATCTGGCTTGCCTGGTGCACACTTAACAGGGTCGTGTCTACCATTCCACTTGCCATTACGTTTTGTGAGGTTGTAACCACACTTCTTGCAAGGCGCTCTCACCTTCTTATCACCTTTCGGTTCGGTAGAAGTAGAGCCAGTACCCCTCCAGTAGTAGTGCGAGGTTTCTTAGTACTACGCGCAGTATTAGTCTCTACTGCGTTTCGCTTAGTGGGCTGGGTGTAGCTCGTGGTACTAAGTACTCTAGTAGAGGAATTGGTATGCTTGTGTACTATCTTCTCAAAGACAGACCAAGGCATAGATCGCAAATCACCATAGGCGATGATGTCATCATTGACTTTCTTAAAGAGGTTAGCTCCCAGAGTCTCCATCATCTGACAAATTAATAAATATTCGCCAGTATAGGTACGACCACCCATCCGTGTATTCATATGTGTCATATGAGCTAGAGCACTCGAATAGTGGTATCGTTCGCAAAGAACTTGCGAGACTCTAGAAGTTCACGGTCACGTGCATCTTCAAAAAAAGGTGTTAAGTATATTATCACGCAACTGGTGCCAGGGTAGGGCTTTCCAGTTGGGCTCATGAGCCTTCAAGATAGTTCGCCATTCACCTGGCTCACAGAAATGAATAAAGGCATTCATCATCTGCTTATCCCTAAGGCTGGCAGACTCCTTAAGTTGGTCGAAGGCCTTCAGTGTCTCCACTGTACTCTCATTAGTAGAGAAATCGACCTCAGCCTGCGCGTTACCTAGCTGCTTTTTTAAAGCTTGGTTCTAAGTGTTCACGAGGCTCATGCTCAGTGCTACGGGCTGCTTTAGTGCCAAGATGGTGTCTATTTCCTTTCTCTTGTTATCGATTAGATAGCGAATGTTATCCGCTTTCCTATCGTCAAGGTCAGAGTCATTCAATAGACGGTCCTCAAGGACTTGCATACCAGAGCGTAATAGCCTGAGACGAGTATGTCTGGTTCTCACTTCCTCATCCTCAGGATTAGAGCGGGAACTCTCTAACGAGGTACTGGTGTGGCGATTGCCAAAATCGTGATTACCAGGGTTAGTTGGCAAATGAGGGTCGATATTACGAGGATGGTAAGCCTCATCGAGTTCCATACGATCATATCCTCTGACAGGGTTAGGTTTGTCAAGAGGATGGTCGATGGTAGCATCAGAGCTATAGAGATTAAATTTTTGAAATATTATCTCTCTCGCCAGTGGTAATTGGCTTTAGTGGTAAACATACTGGCTGGTAAACCAGTAGGTCTCGGGTTCGAAACCCGGCCCGAAATTTTTTTCTTCTTCGGTATAGGAAGAATATCAGCCAAGTGGGACACGATAGAGGGTCCACAACTGCCGCTGCCGCTAGCTCCTTCAAGAGCGCTTCAGTGCGGTTCAATTGGCGTTGAGATTGAGAGGATCCAGCCACTCGTTGTCGAGTTATGGCGTCCTCAGCTTCGGCCCCAAGATTTGAGCTGAATGGATTGGCTTCTCCATCGATGGCGAAACCGAAATTTTCGGACAGGTCCAATACTTCCTTTTCACGCCGGATTTGTGCTGGAGTGTCCTTTAGATGTGGAGTTATAATGCCCCCCCGACATTCGTATCCACGAATTTTCCAGCCTTTCGACGTTTATCCCCAATATTTGACGGCACGTGGTCAGGGGGGGCAAGCTGGGGTCCTGAGCTTCACTCCCAGGTGATACACGGACGCTGGCGAGCCTTTCCGCGGTAGTAGATACCTCTTCTTCCAAGGCTTTAGGATCCGACGAGTCATCCTCAGAATAACTCCTCTGTACCAACCTCAGAATTTGCTTCCCCAACAGTATCCTCGGCAGGCTCAACTCCAGACAGGCTAGGTGTTTCCACAGGGACCTCAGGAACCTCGGCAGGCTTAGCAGGCTTAGAGCCAGCGGCTCCCTTGCCTTTAGAAAGTACCCTTAGCCATAGTAATTGCTGGATAGTAAATTGATGTCAGACAGTCTAGAAGCAGTACACTACTGTAACTACTATATAACTGAAAAATATGTAAACTTCGATGGAAATTACTAGGTTTCAAACTATATTAAAACTAAAAAATACAATTTAGTCAGTTAGATTTAGCAGTGGTAGCTTGTGTAAGAATGATCGGGACCGCCTCTTTGTTAAGAGCCCAAATATCCTCGATCACACAGGGTGTACCTCTAGCTGTTCTTTATTGAATAATTTTCACTAGAAGTACTAAATGTTCATGACCACTTCTGCCTAATTTGTAAATAGACATAATAACGTAAGTCACGTTAACACATTAGCTGATATAAATAAAGTTCCATCTGAAGAAAAGTTAAAAAAAGAAAAA
>LUCW03001940.1:0-12685 GCA_001586965.3 Sphaeroforma sirkka | reverse complement strand
ATCTCCTTTGGTATAGATTTTAATTGAACTTTTTTCTCACAATCTTGCTCTAGTGTACACATATAAGAACTGTCAGTGCTTGGGACGCCCGACATGTCCCTTACAATCATCTGTGCCAACTGTACCCTTGCAAGTAGTACACTCTTCATATAGTGCCCAAAGTTTGGCTTGCCTGGTGCACACTTACAGAGTCGTGTTTACCATTCCACTTGCCACCAATGTTTAGTGAGGTTGTTAACACACTTCTGCAAGGTGCTCTCCTTCCTTTCACCCTCTTTGTTCAGTAGAAGCAGAGCCTTTGCCACCTCCAGCAGTAGTGCAAGAGATTCTTTTTGGGCATTACGCGCAGTGTTATTCTCCGTCGCGGTACGCTTAGCGGGCTGGGTAAAGCTCTCGCTGAGGTACTAAGAACTCTATAAATTAGTTAGTACTTTTGAACTATCTTCTCGAAGACAGACCATGAATAGATCGCAAATCACCATAGGTGATGATATTATCATTGACCTTCTTAAATAGGCGAAATTTCAGAATATCCATCATCTGACAACAAAAATTGCCAGTATAGGTACGTTACCCCATTCGATTCTGCATATGTGTTATATGGTACTACGAGCGCTTCCAAGATTCTATTTCCTTTCTTTCTTGTTATCGATTAGATAGCGAAGATGTTTATCCACTTTCTATCGTCAGGTCAGAATCATTCAATAGACGGTCCTCAAGGACTTGCATACCAGAGCGTAATAGCCTGAGACGAGTATGTCTGGTTCTCACTTCCTCATCCTCCTCAGGATTAGGCGGAACTCTCTAACGAGGTACTGGTTTAGCGATTGCCAAAATCGTGATTACCAGGGTTGGTGGGCAAATGAGGGTCGATATTACGAGGATGGTAAGCCTCATCGAGTTCCATACGATCATATCTCCTCTGACAGGGTTGGGTTTGTGTAAAGAGGATGGTCGATGGTAGCATCAGAGCTATAGAGATTAAATTTTTGAAATATTATCTCTCTCGCCAGTGGTGATCGGGACTTAGTCTTGTAAACATACTGGCTGGTAAACCAGTAGGTCTCGGGTTCGAAACCCGGCGTATCTCTTCTTCTTCGGTATAGGAAGAATATCAGCCAAGTGGGAACGATACTAAGTGTTGCTGCTGCCGCTAGCTCCTTGTAGATAGCATTCAATTGGCGTTGAGATTGAGTCCACTCGTTGTCGAGTTATGGCGAAATGAATAAAGGCATTCATCATCTGCTTATCCCATCGAGGCTGGCAGACTCCTTAAGTTGGTTTCCTTCAGTGTCTCCACTGTACTCTCATTAGTAGAGAAATCGACCTCCGTAGCCTGCGCGTTATATGTCTGGTTCTCACTTCCTCATCCTCTCAGTTAGAGCGGAACTCTCTAACGAGGTACTGGTTTAGCGATTGCCAAAATCGCTGGATTACCAGGGTTAGTTGGCAAATGAGGGTCGATATTACGAGGATGGTAACTGAAAAATGTAAACTTCGATGGAAATTACTAGGTTTCAAACTATATTAAACTAAAATACAATTTAGTCAGTTAGGATTTAGCAGTGGTAGCTTGTGTAAGAATGATCAGGACTGCCTCTTGTTAAGAGCCTAAATATCCTCGATCACACAGGGCGTACCTCTAGCTGTTCTTTATTGAATAATTTTCACTAGAAGTACTAAGTGTTCATGACCACTTGCCTAATTTGTAAATAGACATAATAACGTAAGTCACGTTAATACATTAGCTGATATAAATAAAGTTCCATCTGAAGAAAAGTTAAAAAAGAAAAAAGACTTATTGGATTTTGGAGATTGGCGGGAGGACCAAAATCTATAAGTAGTAGTTCGGAGATTATAAAATTTAGTTTATAATATCCTACATCTACTAATGTCTCAAATAGGTCCAAGTAGATGAGTCATACCAAATACTCAGGCTATTGGAGCCATCAAAGTGAATTTAGAACACTTTGGAAATATTGGAAAAAAAGAGCTTGTACTAAATTATTTAAAATACAAATAAAAACCAATGTATTATCTCAATTGATCTTGATATTTTAGACTGACCGGAGGCCGTATTTCTACATAGCCCCAGTAGCTTTTAGAACTACGAACGTACGTTAAGATACGATCTATTTACATATTGGTAAAGCGAAAACCAAAGTAAAAACGGTTTCGGTCATGACTTATCAGGTAAGTATGTATGCCTATATGTACGAGTTCAAGACTCATGTTGTACTCTATGTCGTTTAGTATTTGGTCCAGTAACCATTTCCGATGTAGGCGCCTTACGTTTATTATTTGGTAAGGTAATAGCCAAAGGCTGTTCTTCATTAATAAGTAAGTTTGAACAATTTTCTGCACTGTTGGTAAGCAGATCAGAAAGTTTAGTCACGTAGGAAGTAGGTGGCAAATAGGGAATTTCAGATCCGTCAGGGTTTGTAGTCACCTGAGGAAACCCTTTTCGTTTATCTCGTGTGTTCTTATGTAAACGCTTATTCCATTTCTTATTAAAGATACGAAGAAAGTCGCGAGATTCACGAAATGCATCGGAGGTTAGCCAAGCTACTGTCCCATCCATGAAACGGGTCTTGTAGTAAAGTGTAACCGTCTTCGGATGTTTTGTCAATTATATCTTTGACTTGTGACTCCATAACTGGTACATCAGAATCAAATGAGCGAGCGAATGAGAGTTCGGAGGTAGGGATACGGTGAGTGCCTGGATTGGTTGCGCTAGTACCATCAATGTTATTCACTTCGTAAGTATCACTCTTCTCATCATGGTAGGAAATAACAAAAGGTCCTATCGTCTTAGAAGAGAGTTCGGTAACGTTGGCGTTTCGATTTATAATGTTAACGTAATCGCCGACTTTGAACTGAACAATGTTTATCGATTAGATAGCGAATGTTATCCGCTTTCCTATCGTCAAGGTCACGAGTCATTCAATAGACGGTCCTCAAGGACTTGCATACCAGAGCGTAATAGCCTGAGACGAGTATGTCTGGTTCTCACTTCCTCATCCTCAGGTATTTAGAGCGGAACTCTCTAACGAGGTACTGGTTTAGCGATTGCCAAAATCAAGATTACCAGGGTTAGTTGGCAAATGAGGGTCGATATTACGAATGGGATAAGCCTGTAAACTTCGATGGAAATTACTAGGTTTCAAACTATATTAAACTAAAATACAATTTAGTCAGTTAGGATTTAGCAGTGGTAGCTTGTGTAGAATGATCATGCCTCTTGTTAAGAGCCTAAATATCCTCGATCACACAGGGCGTATCTCTAGCTGTTCTTTATTGAATAATTTTCACTAGAAGTACTAAGTGTTCATGACCACTTGCCACTAATTGTGGATGATAGACATAATAGCGTTAGTCCATTTACCTGGCTCACAGAAATGAATAAATGCATTCATCATCTGCTTATCCCTAAGGCTGGCAGACTCCTTAAGTTGGTCGAAGGCCTTCAGTGTCTCCACTGTACTCTCATTAGTAGAGAAATCGACCTCAGCCTGCGCGTTACCTAGCTGCTTTATAAAGCTTGGTTCTAAGTGTTCACGAGGCTCATGCTCAGTGCTACGGGCTGCTAGTGCCAAGATGGTGTCTGGTTCCATTGTCCTTCAATAGACGGTCATCAAGGACTTGCATCTCATCAGAGCGCATAATAGCCTGAGATACGAGTATGTCTGGTTCTCACTTCCTCATCCTCAGGATTAGAAAACGAACTCTCTAACGAGGTACTGGTTTAGCGATTGCCAAAATCGTGATTACCAGGGTTAGTTGGCAAATGAGGGTCGATATTACGAGGATGGTAAGCCTGTAAACTTCGATGGAAATTACTAGGTTTCAAACTATATTAAACTAAAATACAATTTAGTCAGTTAGGATTTAGCAGTGGTAGCTTGTGTAAGAATGATCAGGGACTGCCTCTTGTTAAGAGCCTAAATATCCTCGATCACACAGGGCGTACCTCTAGCTGTTCTTTATTGAATAATTTTCACTAGAAGTACTAAGTGTTCATGACCACTTGCCTAATTTGTAAATAGACATAATAACGTAAGTCACGTTAATACATTAGCTGATATAAATAAAGTTCCATCTGAAGAAAAGTTAAAAAAAAAAAAAAAAAACTTATTGGATTTTGGAGATTGGCGGGAGGACCAAAATCTATAAGTAGTAGTTCGGAGATTATAAAATTTAGTTTATAATATCCTACATCTACTAATGTCTCAAATAGGTCCAAGTAGATGAGTCATACCAAATACTCAGGCTATTGGAGCCATCAAAGTGAATTTAGAACACTTTGGAAATATTGGAAAAAAAGAGCTTGTACTAAATTATTTAAAATACAAATAAAAACCAATGTATTATCTCAATTGATCTTGATATTTTAGACTGACCGGAGGCCGTATTTCTACATAGCCCCAGTAGCTTTTAGAACTACGAACGTACGTTAAGATACGATCTAGTTGGTAAAGCGAAAACCAAAGTAAAAAAACGGTTTCGGTCATGACTTATCAGTAAGTATGTGCCTATATGTACGAGTTCAAGACTCATGTTGTACTCTATGTCGTTTAGTATTTGGTCCAGTAACCATTTCCGATGTAGGCGCCTTACGTTTATTATTTGGTAAGGTAATAGCCAAAGGCTGTTCTTCATTAGTAAGTAAGTTTGAACAATTTTTGCTGCACTGTTGGTAAGCAGATCAGAAAGTTTAGTCACGTAGGAAGTAGGTGGCAAATAGGGAATTTCAGATCCGTCAGGGTTTGTAGTCACCTGAGGAAACCCTTTTCGTTTATCTCGTGTGTTCTTATGTAAACGCTTATTCCATTTCTTATTAAAGATACGAAGAAAGTCGCGAGATTCACGAAATGCATCGGAGGTTAGCCAAGCTACTGTCCCATCCATGAAACGGGTCTTGTAGTAAGTGTAACCGTCTTCGGATGTTTTGTCAATTATATCTTTGACTTGTGACTCCATAACTGGTACATCAGAATCAAATGAGCGAGCGAATGAGAGTTCGGAGGTAGGGATACGGTGAGTGCCTAGATTGGTTGCGCTAGTACCATCAATGTTATTCACTTCGTAAGTATCACTCTTCTCATCATGGTAGGAAATAACAAAAGGTCCTATCGTCTTAGAAGAGAGTTCGGTAACGTTGGCGTTTCGATTTATAATGTTAACGTAATCGCCGACTTTGAACTGAACAATGTTCTTAGTGTTATTCCATCGGTCATACGCTTTAAGTAGGACGCGATTCTTGTGCTCAGTAAACAGGGGTAAACAACGTTCTGCATATGCTCGATCTTTTGTAGCCACGGGGTAGCGTGTTTCTCGGGCGCAGTTTTATCAAACGTTGCTTGTAATTCACTATAGCGGCCAAAGAAATAGTGAAACAGGGAGTGTTCAGTTTGAGGATTCATGCAGTTATTCATTTGAGTCTGAACCCATTTCAAATGATAAGGCCACATATCCTCAACGTCGTCTAGTGCGGTACGCAAGAGTTTCTTAAGTTCTCTATGACGTGTCTCATTTGCACCCTGCGTTTGAGGTTTGTAAGGAACACCACGCCTATGGGTCATGCCTGATACGAGTATATAAGTGCCTCCATTACGTCGGTACAAAACTCACTACCGTTATCAGAACATAGTACTCGGGGAAACCGAAGTCATTAAAGACGTGATAGCATAATTCTGCCACTGTTTGTGGACGTTTGTTCGGTATTGCATAAAGCAAGTTATAGCCCGAAGCCACACATAAGAAATGACAGATATATACATCGCCAGTATGCTTGGATCGCGGGAGTTTAACCAAATCGACTATGACTCGGCGCATCGGTTGGTCTTCTGTCACACTTTTTTTAGGGTGCCCAACCGTATCGCTTGATCTGGTTCTTTTCACAATCAGTACAGCGTCGGTATACTTCACGTATGGTTTCTTTCAGCGCCGGGTGATCAAGCCCTGCACGAATAGCCATTTTATAAGTATGCTCATATGCTCGATGCGTTAAATTATGTATAATTTTAACTCTACTTTCGAGCTCCTCTAAGTCAGTCAGATTCTGCGTAACGCTGGCTGGATGAACCATAGTCCTGTTGGAAAGGGCAACCTCAGTATCAGGAGGGGTAGAGTCCTGAGATACATAATTGACAACATTGGATTGTTGAAGTATCTTCTTCAGTTGTTTCGCAACTCCTGGCTGTTCTTTAAGCAGCGCTTTAAGTAGTTGAGTGCGAGCTTCAGGTTCTCTTAGAGTTTTGAGTCTTTGATCCATGGCCTTAGCTAGTTCCATGTTTTTTTACGATCTAATGCCGTTTCAATCGGCATTACCTCGACTACAATCTTGTTGGGTGCATGTGTTGTACGAGTCTTGAGCTTTTGTTCAAACTCTTTGACTCTCCTCTAGTTTAGCTAAGAATTCGGTTGAGGGTTTCCACTTAGTGGTACCTGCAGGACCGATGCGACAAACAATGGTGTGTTTCCAAGGCGTCTTCTTAATAGAATAGGATCCCTGATACAAGAACGTGTCGGTTTCACGGTCGACATAAATAGGTTCGTCTTGAATCATATTAATTAAATCACGTATCCATGGGTCGGAGTTACGTAAGGGACAACACAGCGTAATGGTAGATTTAGTAATATTAACATAATTTAACAACTGTGCGATAAGTTGACAAGGTGGGTTAGCCCACGCATTATGCTTTGATAAGTCAAGCTGAAATGCATCACCTTTAGGATGAGTCAACGACCTATATTCAGAAACCTGTTTGTTATGTTCTGCGGCGAACATATCAACAGTAAATGGACCCCATCGTGATTGAGCGAGGTTAAACCATTTCTTATTTAGCATCCAATCGGTTGCTAATAACTCTTTGACTGTTTTCTGGTAGTCGGGGCACAAGTCGAGAGAGCATGTCAGGAAGATGGTTATGTATTCCTGGAATGTGTGTTATATTAAAAGCGAACTTGGCAATAATGTCATGCCAGCGGCTCACCAACTGTGAATCAGGGTTCATATCTTTTAAGTATGTTAAAGACTTTTGATCACAGGCGACAGTAAAGTAACTTCCATAAAGGTAGTCTTTAAACTGTCTTAGCGCAGTAACTATAGCAAGGAGCTCTTGTTTAACGGTAGGGTAATTCCGTTGACTCTTATTATAACTCTTGCTAAAGAATTGTATGTAGCGCGGTTTTACCATTTATCGTTTGGTAAAGCACTCCACCTACCGCTCGATCTGAAGCGTCGGTTGCTACTTGGAATGGGACACCATCCACAGGGTACTGCATGATGGGTGCGTCCATTACTTTACTTTTGACTAGTTTAAATGCATCATCACATTCTTTAGTCAAAGCTTTCCCAAAGGTCCTTTGTGCAGCCGTAGGTGACTGAAAGGCTTTAAGTAATGAGAAAGATGCGGTACCGAATCCGAGAAGAAGTTAACAAACCCACACACAGAGTTCACATCTCTTCCAGTAATTGGTGTTGATAAATCAACAGAAACTGTTTCTTGCCAGGATCAATTTCTACCCCTGCTGCAGATACTTTGTAGCCAAGTAAGTGTATAGTATCTTTAGCAAAAGAACACTTGTCTTCGTTAATCTTAAGTTTAGCATGATTAAGTCGCTTTAAGACTTCTTTAACGAGTTTAGCATGTTCATGTGCTGTCTTTGTAAAGATAACTATATCATCTAAATAGACTGATACGTTATACGACAGGTCCGCAAATAGTTCCATCATAACTTGTTGGAAGAAAGAAGGTAACATGTGTAAGCCTTCAGGTGCACCTTTAAACTGGTACTTCTTACCTTGCCAAGTAAAGGAAAAGTATTTCCTATGAGGCTCATATATTTGTAGTTGATGGAATGCAGCTTTTAAGTCTATCTTGGAAAAGATAGTCGCACCCTCCATTTTGCGTAGTATCTCGCTTATCTTAGGTAAGGGAAAACTATGTTGCGGAATTAGTTTGTTGATTGGCGACAGGTCTAGTACTACTCTTGTTTTACTAAACGTTCCATCAGATTTATATTGATCGACCGCTAAGAGAGCTAAGTTAACTGGGGTTGCATCATAATTGATTTCAATTAGACCCTGTTTTAACCAATCTTCGATTTGGGTTTTGACAACGTCTTTGTGTCTCCAACTCACGTAGTTATGTGAAGGACACTTTAACTTAGAGAAGTCGACGTTTGTTAAGTCAAGTCTAACGTACCCATTAGAGAACTTAAACATACACCAGTCAGTTATTGCAATCTTCCTGTTTTGTATAATTAAGTCCATAATTATATCGGTGAAGTGCGGAATCATATCCTTTGCTTCACCTTCCGGAGGTTTAGGTATCTTTAACATATTATCATCTGACTGATCTTTATTCGGGTCTAGCCCATTAGGCAGACCAGTGAGTGTTATACCTAAACTGAGAAGATCAGTCATACCTATAATTAAATCGTATTTCTGAGACATGTCAGTAACGATTAGGTGAGTCTTCACTTCTCTTCTATCTGACAGCATTATGTGTGCATAGTCAATGGCTTGTTCGCAAGTAGTAACTTTGCCATTTCCCAAGATTAAATCAGTTGTTTCGTTATGGACAGCCATATCTGTAGCGTAGGCTACTCGGCATGAATAGCAGAGACTTCAGCCCCTGGATCAAATAGTGCCATAACTTTTTTTCTCCATTTACGAAAACTGTTTGAAAGATACGTTCATCTCCTTTGGTATAGATTTTATTGAACATTTTCTCATAATCTTGCTCTAGTGCGCACATATGGTACTGTCAGTGCTTAACTGGACGTCTGGTAAGTCCTTGCAATCCTCTTTGTGCCAACCGTTAGTACCCTTGCAAGTAGCACACTCTTTCATATAGTGTCCAAAATCTGGCTTGCCTGGTGCACATAACAGGGTCGTGTCTACCATTCCACTTGCCATTACGTTTTGTGAGGTTGTAACCACACTTCTTGCAAGGCGCTCTCTCACCTTCTTATCACCTTTCGGTTCGGTAGAAGTAGAGCCAGTACCCCCCCTCCAGTAGTAGTGCGAGGGTTTCTTAGTACTACGCGCAGTATTAGTCTCTACTGCGTTTCGCTTAGTGGGCTGGGTGTAGCTCGTGGTACTAAGTACTCTAGTAGAGGAATTGGTATGCTTGTGTACTATCTTCTCAAAGACAGACCAAGGCATAGATCATAAATCACCATAGGCGATGATGTCATCATTGACTTTCTTAAAGAGGTTAGCTCCCAGAGTCTCCATCATCTGACAAATTAATAAATATTCGCCAGTATAGGTACGACCACCCATCCGGTATTCATATGTGTCATATGAGCTAGAGCACCTCGAATAGTGGTATCGTTCGCAAAGAACTTGCGAGACTCTAGAAGTTCACGGTCACGTGCATCTTCAAAAAAAAGGTGTTAAGTATATTATCACGCAACTGGTGCCAGGGTAGGGCTTTCCAGTTGGGCTCATGAAACCTTCAAGATAGTTCGCCATTCACCTGGCTCACAGAAATGAATAAAGGCATTCATCATCTGCTTATCCCTAAGGCTGGCAGACTCCTTAAGTTGGTCGAAGGCCTTCAGTGTCTCCACTGTACTCTCATTAGTAGAGAAATCGACCTCAGCCTGCGCGTTACCTAGCTGCTTTATAAAGCTTGGTTCTAAGTGTTCACGAGGCTCATGCTCAGTGCTACGGGCTGCTAGTGCCAAGATGGTGTCTATTTCCTTTCTCTTGTTATCGATTAGATAGCGAATGTTATCCGCTTTCCTATCGTCAAGGTCAGAGTCATTCAATAGACGGTCCTCAAGGACTTGCATACCAGAGCGTAATAGCCTGAGACGAGTATGTCTGGTTCTCACTTCCTCATCCTCAGGATTAGAGCAGGGAACTCTCTAACGAGGTACTGGTGTAGCGATTGCCAAAATCGTGATTACCAGGGTTAGTTGGCAAATGAGGGTCGATATTACGAGGATGGTAAGCCTCATCGAGTTCCATACGATCATATCCTCTGACAGGGTTAGGTTTGTCAAGAGGATGGTCGATGGTAGCATCAGAGCTATAGAGATTAAATTTTTGAAATATTATCTCTCTCGCCAGTGGTAACTGGCTTGGCTTAGTGGTAAACATACTGGCTGGTAAACCAGTAGGTCTCGGGTTCGAAACCCGGCCCGAATTTTTTTTTCTTCTTCGGTATAGGAAGAATATCAGCCAAGTGGGACACGATAGAGGGTCCACAACTGCTGCTGCCGCTAGCTCCTTCAAGAGCGCTTCAGTGCGGTTCAGTTGGCGTCGAGATTGAGAGGATCCAACCACTCGTTGTCGAGTTATGGCGTCCTCAGCTTCGGCCCCAAGATTTGAGCTGAATGGAATGGCTTCTCCATCGATGGCGAAACCGAAATTTTCGGACAGGTCCAATACTTCCTTTTCACGCCGGATTTGTGCTGGAGTGTCCTTTAGATGTGGAGTTATAATGCCCCGACATTCGTATCCACGAATTTTCCAGCCTTTCGACGTTTATCCCCAATATTTGACGGCACGTGGTCAGGGGGGGCAAGCTGGGGTCCTGAGCTTCACTCCTAGGTGATACACGGACGCTGGCGAGCCTTTCCGCGGTAGTAGATACCTCTTCTTCCAAGGCTTTAGGATCCGACAGTCATCCTCAGAATAATCCTCTGTACCAACCTCAGAATTTGCTTCCCCAACAGTATCCTCGGCAGGCTCAACTCCAGACAGGCTAGGTGTTTCCACAGGGACCTCAGGAACCTCGGCAGGCTTAGCAGGCTTAGAGCTAGCGGCTCCCTTGCCTTTAGAAGTACCCTTAGCCATAGTATTTGCTGGATAGTAAATCGATGTCAGACAGTCTAGAAGCAGTACACTACTGTAACTACTATTATTAACTGAAAAAATATGTAAACTTCGATGGAAATTACTAGGTTTCAAACTATATTAAACTAAAATACAATTTAGTCAGTTAAGTTTAGCAGTGGTAGCTTGTGTAAGAATGATCAGGACTGCCTCTTGTAGAGCCTAAATATCCTCGATCACACAGGGCGTACCTCTAGCTGTTCTTTATTGAATAATTTTCACTAGAAGTACTAAGTGTTCATGACCACATGCCTAATTTGTAAATAGACATAATAACGTAAGTCACGTTAATACATTAGCTGATATAAATAAAAGTTCCATCTGAAGAAAAGTGGAAACCCATTTCCTATCAAATGACACCTGTAACAAAATTATACATTTAATAGGTCAAACACAATCGGCCTACGAAACACATTCGTAAACACAACATACAAAAACATACTTAGATAAGTGGTTCCTCGATGGACTAGGTCTGAGTCCAACACTTAAACATCATTCACCTTTGACAATATGATTTTTCTACACTCCCCATGGACGCAAGACATAGTCATCGGACATCATTCGACATGTATCTCCCCCCACAAACTAGCCACAACGACAAAGAGATGTAGACACGACAGCACATCGGTAGCAGCGGCGTTTCATCATGTGACTGCGGTGCTTCACGAAAGCAACCTTAGGCAATGCCTTGGTCAATGCATCAGCAATCATCAACTCAGACCGGCAGTCTTCCAATGCGATGATCTTCTTTGCACATAACTCTCGCACGTAATGATACTTGATATCAATATGCTTACTGCGCTTGGTGGTCAATTCCTCAGCCATCTTCTTAGCAGTCTGATTGTCCTCGTAACAAATCACGGATTGATCAGTGGCTCGTCCTAGCTCAGATAGCAAATTCAAAGCAGTCTTTACGTCACGGCAAGACTCTGCAAGACTGACATACTCTGCCTCAGAAGTACTTAGGGTGACAAGTGTCTGACGGCGCGCCCCCCAGTAGACTGGGGCATTTGTGATGAATACCACATAGCCAGAACGAGATCGCTTGTCTTTCTCGCCCCAATAGCTTGCATCGGCATACGCACAAAGTTTCAAGTCGTTCCCGGCTTCATAGAAGATTCCCCAAGTGTTTGGTAGCCTCAAGTATCCGCACAGATTTCTTGCGGCAGCCTCTCGCCTTAGTCGGCTGGTCAAGGTATCGGCTCAGTGAACTTGTCGCAAAAAAAGCAATATCAGGACGTACCCACAGCTGCAAACATAAGGGAACCTATGATACCACGGTAGTCTGAATCCTGCACCAATGTACCAGGCTGATTCACGTCGAAAGATGTACTCATAGGTGTGTACTAACTCTTTTCAATGGTCCATATTTCTGCGCTAGCTTCTCAATATATGCCGGCTGCGAGATGAAAATTCCTCTTTCAGACATATCAATTTTCCATCCGAGAAAAAAACCGTGGAGACCCCATCGACTTGACGTCGAACTCTGTCTCGATCTTCTTCAATATCTTCTCCCCCATTCGACGTGAAGTCGAAAATATCAAACCGTCATCAACATAAAGTACCAGAAAGCAGTTCTTCCCAATAAAGTGACAAGGGTCCGTAAGACTTGGCGGAATCAACATCATTAACGAGGAAATCTCTGAAGCGCACAAACCAACATAATCCGGCTTTGCTTGAGTCCATAGATACTCTTCTTCAGCTCGCAAATAGCACTCTCCTTAATCAATTGGTGATCCTCATCCTTAGTAAATCACCCCATTGTCTCTTTCATCAGTTCCAAGCTTACATGGCCAAGTCTATGATGCCACATGAGCATATCTGCTT
>LUCW03001939.1:85000-92867 GCA_001586965.3 Sphaeroforma sirkka | reverse complement strand
AGTTGTTATTTATTTGATTCGAGTCCCTGCTTTTAAATGCATTGGACTCGTAATCCTTAAGCTATTAAAAAACACCTCTTAAGGTGAAAAAGGTTCTCACTTAATCTATGATCCAATCCGAAGGCGGTGTCGCCACGTCTTCAACTGATCGTGGCTTCCATTGTAATCTTTGGCCTTATACGTTTAGATTGTACTCCTCCGATATTTAGGGATGACCTTATGCCCATCAGAGATTTTCTATAATGATGTTTCCGTACTCCCGGCACTTCGGCTCCGAGATTAATTTCCATCTGTAATATTTCTGTGTCCTTCTCTGAGTTTAGATTCTCTCCTTGAATGATGCTGGGATAAACATTGTTGAGCCTCCGGTATTTGATCGTAGTTTTATGCTTGGTAAACAATCTTGGTTTACTGTGATCAAATATATATATATATATATATATATATATGGATATGGAAGTATGGACTAGTTTCATATACAGGGGCGTTCGAGATCGATGGGCACTCAAATTTCATTTACAGGACTAAAAAATACACCTGAATGCCAAGGTTTGTTGAAATATCACAACATGTCCACGGGTTATCACTGAATGACTGCGATATGAACAGTTGTGTTCACTTGCTATCATTATGCAAATCACTCGAATGCTGCAAATTGTCGCTGAATCGAACGATTTTATATGGACAATTTAATATGTGCTGTTTGATAACTACCAATTTGATGCTTTCTATACTTCATTTCCGATCTTTTTATACTTTCGTATATGCTTTCTTCGGAGATTTCTTAGTGCGATACGATCAAATGTCGTGTGATTGCATGCAAGTGTCCGATTTATCATAATAAGTTATATCATTGTGGCTCATCCCGATCGAAAGCCTACTTTGAAACCCTGCTGTTGATTGTTGAACAGTATGCAAAATAGTTATATGAAAAACGAACTGAGTTCAAAGTTCAAAGTTCAAATACATTGGCATGGGCATTGTCAATTATGTGACGAACTAAAGTTCGGTACAGTAGACATCGGATAAAATAGGAAATGATAGAGTTCGTTACTTTAGGCATGTGAAAGAGAAAATATGAAATGAAGTTTAATACTAAATTTCTTCATTTCAAAAGGGTAAGATTTGGAGTTACATATAAGAATTGCTTTCCAGTACACACAAATGTATAGAAGAGAAGATGAATCTCAAATGCTCGATAAAACAAAGTCATCTCGTCATTTTACAATACCCCGGTCATTTAAGTCGTCTGCAAAGGATTTATCGATCGTATTACTTGAAATTATCATTCACGGATACAAAAGTTATGTTTTTTTCCCGACTTAATAAGTCATCTATTACGACTTGGCAGCACATGAGTTTGTGTGTGCAAAAATATGTGCTGGACAGTGCACATATCGACAGAAAATTTAGAATACGATTCATATCATGTCGCAAGAACTTTTATTCTCAGATAACATTCTGAGTATCTCGAGTTCAACGAGTTATTTCCGGAGCCTCAGTGCGTGGCTGGTCACTTGCTGTGCAAAGTGGTCGTGGCAATGCGCTAGTCAATGTCGACTGACAGCTCAGCCCATTCCATAGACCAACAATTAGATTAGGGTAAAAACCCTAAAACAACTAGGTCAGGGTGAATGCCGCTGACAAATATGTCAAGATAGACTACCGGAATATCATCACCAGTGTGGTTGTGTGCGTGCGAGCCGTCTGCTTCACCCATTGCACATCTATGCACTGGCGCCTCTGAAAGGCGTTGGGGCGCAGTACGACATTATGACCGATGATACGTCCACGTGGCCCGCGCGTTCATGACTCATCGCACTTGCAATTACTACCTGTCGGAGCCAAGAGATGAATTCGGTTGCTCGCCGTAGATGTATGCAGCTACCAAGCCACCACGCAACCACTAGAACAGGAGCCACAAACCGCGTCTCAGTTTACATTTGCATCCTCGCGTCTATCGGTTTGAAGGGCTCTGCGTTCGAACGAAGGACACTTCATAGCAGCACGCCACTCTATTGACGCCGTTGATAGTGCCATACGAGCTCATAGGATTGAGATGCGAGTAGAACATCTCCAATCCCTGATCGTTCATGGCGCGTACGGTGTTGTACCTGAGCACGTAGGACGATTGAATGGAAGGTGTGAGGATCTACGGCGGCATGCAAGTGACTGATGCATGCCCAGAGACTATACATCATCCAACATGTACACACAACAAGGGTTTTAGGGTTTTAGGGTTTACAACCTAACATTGGCGTGTAATAGCACTGTCAAGCGTGCGACTGCAGGCATGAAACAATCACAGTGGTATCAAAAACGCTTATGTATGTATATGTACGTGTAAGCTTGTGTACGTCCATATATATATATAGTGTGTGTTACGCCACGTGTGACGACGTATTTATGACCGAGGTGGCTTGCTCAGCACTGCACGGCAACATCTAATGAGTTGCAAAAGGACACAACACAACGTGTATACCTCATAAGCCAATATCAGATGAGACACAACACAACACAACACAACACAACACAATAGGTACACCTCATCTTACCAGTGCTCGACGCTCTCCTGTCCTTGGTACAGATGTTGGAAGTAGTGTACCTCGAATATGAACTGATCTACATGTTTGAGGGCTCCACTGCTAATCATTTCAGGGATGGCCTATAGTACAAGCGAAAACGATTAGGCACTCGCTGATAGTAAGCATAGCATGAACCCTAAAACCCTGAACACGCGTTGCTCTCTGTCTGATTAGAATCGTCCAGACAGGCCACAGTACAAACACCACACAGCACCACACAGCATGCACTGTAGTATAGCTGTGCCATGGGTGGTCATTCGCATGTGCAGCGTATGTGTCTATGGCTATGAGTGGCACATATACACTGTGGGTTAGCTGGCCAGTGGGAGCTATAGCAGTGCCATTAGGACAAACATGCCAAGTTGTAATACATAAAAACATATTACAGGAGACGACCTTAATTATACCCCCCCCCCCCCTCTCCCAGTAACAGATCGTCTGGTGCTTACTCACCTCCCACTCAAAGCCCTCCACATCCATTTTCAGCACACTGAGACGTTCCACCTGCAGATTCTTCATGCTTGTGCCCAGTGTCGCCACTTTCCACTTCTGCTGTACACCGTCGCGCATGCGCACACCGTCAATGCTCTCGTCGTCATTGGCGGCAATGCCCTATTGGGTCACCGTATAAACGTGGTCATCAAGTGGATGGTCAGGGTTTTACGGTTTCAAGCACACTGTACATGTCACATCTATGGTCTAGTTAAACTAATCCGTTAATGCTTTGGGTTGCAAGTAAGCATTAATGAGTGTAGTAGCAAGGTTTATTCTTATCTACGTAAACAGTAATGAGTGTAGTAGCAAGGTTTATCTTTATATACGTAAACATCAATGAGTGTAATAGTAAGCTTCATCTTTATACGAGTAAACATTAATGAGTGTAGTAGCAAGGTTTATCTTTATACAAGTAAACATTAATGAGTGTAGTAGTAAGGCTTAGGATAGTAGAATAATACAGATACACACCACAGGATAGTAGCGGACATTCGCATCGATATCTTTCTCCTCCCACTCCATACTGGGATCAAACGATGCCACTTTGCATTTGCCTCTGGCCGCCACCTCTTGGTCCCATGAGAAGTCGTAGTCAATGCCAAACGAAAACACTCTGCAACAACAAAGACAAAACAAAGACGAAACAAAGACAAAACCAAAAAAAAAAACAAAAAAAAAACTATGAGCAACAGCAGAGAACAAGATATGACCTTAGGTAAGTGCAGAGGGTTTTAGGGGTTTAGACTTTTAGGGTTTTAAGGTCAGTGCAGAGGGGAAGCAGCTACTGCGAACGAACGCTGCGTCAGTCGAGGGTAAGGTGGGCTTTTAGGGTTTTTAGGGTTTGTACATGTAAGCAGGTGCGGGTGGGAGTGCAATTGAGTGCAACACATCTGTTTGATATGTGTGCGTTATAATCTGGATGAACAATTTAAAGGGGATATGCATAACCTATGCGTGCTATGTACAAGTAAGTCTGGCAGAACAATGCATGTGTGCATGGATCGTATATGTGTGCATGTACAATATATGTGCGCGTGTAAAATCTCTGCGTAGTTACTGGTGTCACCTGATCGCTCACATACTTGCAGGTGTCAGTCCAGCTGTCGAAGCACGTGTTCCATTGCCCGTCTCCTCCTTCAATGCCTCCGAGAACTTCGCGATCTTTGCAGTCGTACTGTGAAGGTAATTGATTTGATATTACATTAAATGATTTGTTATTATACCAAGATGATTTGATATTGATGTCATTATATTGAGATGATTTGATATTATACTAAGATGATTTGCTATTAATGTCATTATATTGAGAAGATCTGTTATTGATGTTATTAGTAGTTCATAAGCACTGTGTCAAGTTGTACTTAAGTACTTTGTCAACTGATGGTCCTTCTATAGATATGAAGAGATTTACATCAATGCCTAAAGCCAAATAGAGTTCTAGGGTTGTAAAGTTTAGGGTTGAGAATTTAGAAAGGTTTGCCTTAAGCACAATATCCGTATTACTACGTGATAAAGTACTGAGCAGAATTCACGTTGAGATTACAATTAGTTTTGACCACCACACGACCACATACAGCACTACAATACGCTGCGGGTCTCAGAATGAGTATCATATACACTCATAAGGTCACAAGGTGCGTGCGAACGACAACATCAACAGTAAACTGGTTATACACTCACAAGGTCACAAGGTGCGTGCGAACGACAACATCAACAGTACACTGGTTATACACTCACGAGGTCACAAGGTGTGTGCAAACGACAAAATCAGCAGTACACTGTTTATACACTCACAAGGTCACAAGAGGTGTGCAAACGACAACATCAACAGCAAACTGGTTATACACTCACAAGGTCATAAGGTGTGTGCAAACGACAACATCAACAGCAAACTGGTTGCGGCGCTCACACGTGTTTGTTTGTACAGATATTGACCTTCTCTGAAGAAGCACACGGGGACAAACGCATTTAATCAGAGAAAGCAGCAGAGCACCTTCTCCACATGTAGTGCGTGTGCATTGATGGAATGTTAAACCGTTTAAGAAGACTTACCGTGGGTGTACGCGTCAGTTTAAGAAGCGAAAACAACTGACTTTGTGGGTCCAACGCTTTGAACTCCTCTGGAGTGTGCAGCCATTCTGATACCAATGCGAAAGACACGAAATGAGTACCACTATCACCTGAGAATTATTATGTACTGCGCGAGCACTATTATATGGACACATGTCGTGTTAAACTAACAACCACAACCACACCTAGACTATAACCTACATCTAGATCACTATTATGGAGTGTCAAACTAACAACCACAACCACACCTACACTATAACCTACATCTAGATCACCATTATGGAGTGTCAAACTAACAACTACAACCACACCTACACTATAATCTACATCTAGAATCACCATCATATGGTCACATGTCGTGTCAAACTTACAACCACAACCACACCTACACTATAACCTACATCTAGATCACCATCATATGGACACATGTCGTGTCAAACTAACAACCACAACCACACCTACACTATAACCTACATCTAGATCACTATTATGGAGTGTCAAACTAACAACCACAACCACACCTGCACTATAACCTACATCTAGATCACCATTATGGAGTGTCAAACTAACAACAACCACAACCACACCTGCACTATATAATCTGCATCTGGATCACCATCATATGGTCACATGTCGTGTCAAACTTACAACCACAACCACACCTACACTATAACCTACATCAAGAAATCCCAAACCCTCTACATAAGATACACAAGTAACATCACATACCCTCTACATCAGATAGCCTAGTAATACCACATACCTCTACATTAGATACACAAGTAACACCACATACCCTCTACATTAGACAGACTTGTAACACCAAATACCCTCTACATTAGATAGACTAGTGATACCACATACCCTCTACATTAGATAGACTAGTAATACTAAATACCCTCTACATTAGATAGATTAGTAACACCACATACCCTCTACATTATATAGACTAGTAATACCACATACCTCTACATTAGATACACAAGTAACACCACATACCCTCTACATTAGATAGATTAGTAATACCACATACCCTCTACATTAGATAGACTAGTAATACTAAATACACTCTACATTAGATAGATTAGTAAGACCACATACCCTCTACATTATATAGACTAATAATACCACATACCTCTACAATAGATACACAAGTAACACCACATACCCTCTACATTGGATAGACTAGTAACATCACATTTCCTCTACATTAGATAGACTAGTAACACCATATACCCTCTACATTATATAGACTAGTAATACCTAATACCCTCAACATTAGATAGACTAGTAATACCAAATACCCTCTACATTTGTTACACAAGTAACACCACATACCCTCTACATTAGACAGACTAGTAACACCACACACCCTCTACATTAGATAGGCCAGTAACACCACATACCCTCTACATTAGATAGACTAGTAATCCCACATACTCTCTACATTAGATAGACTAGTAAAACCACATACCCTCTACGTTAGATAGACAGTATCACCACATACTCTCTACATTAGATAGACAAGTATCACCACATACGATCGGGGGTGGTCATGGCTGCCAGCGTGTCATCGATTGAAGGTGTTTGTGGCGTGGTTTGCCCTTCCAAGTGGTTCATAATCTGTTGTGTTTTGTCGGCCAAGTCCTTCAGTTTGGCGTCCATGTCGACCGTTTGCTGCGGTTGCGACATTCGGTCAAGCACATCGGCTGAGGAAGGGGACGGATGGGCCATAAAGTAAGGTTTTAGGGTTTGAAGGTTTTATGTTTAGGGTTTAGGGTTTTAGTGGACAAGCCAAACTAATCAGATACTGCTATGGATAATGACGTACTCTAATTCAAATACTGGCATGCAAATTCGTACTCGTGGTTGTATATCCACCTCACACCAGCAGTGCCCCTGCACATGATGCAAGTGCTTGAGCACTGACTTTAGGGTTTAGGATTTACACGTCAGGCTGGTCTTTCTCTCGCGCGCACTGCATGTGCTTATTGGATAATGCGATGGACGGTCAGATGTACTACGGGTCTTTGAGCTGTCCGTTGGCATGCACATAACTGAAGTCTCTGAGTCAAAGTGAGATTTTGAAGCGGAAATACACAGGCGAGGCCCAATATAGAGAAACATATACGTCAACCGTTGCTAAGGTGTGCAGGGTTTTAGGGTTTTACGTCAACCGTTGCTAAGGCTTACGCTGCGTTGTGGATGACCTTCTTGATGTACGCCTACGGTTAAAGTATCCGACCGAGTCACAAAAGTGCGAGAGCTTCTATTTCGGGTTGGATTTATAACTAGTTATAACTGTTGATAACTGTTTAGAACTACTTATAACCGTTGGCGACTATTAATATCTATTTATAACTACTTATAACAAATATCTATTTTCAACTATCAATAACTATTAATAATTATCTATAACTACTTATAACTGTTAATAACTATTTTCAACTATCTAAAGCTATTTAGAACTACTTATAACTGTTAATAACTATATAGAACTACTTGTAACTGTTAATAACTATTATCAACTTTTAACAACTATTAATAACTACTTGTAACTACTTATAACCGTAATAACTATTTATAACTATTAATAACTATATAGCAGTACTTATAACTGTTAATAACTATATAAAACTACTTGTAACTGACAATAACTATTCATAACTATCAAGCACTATATAGAACTACTTATAACTGTCAATAACTATTAATAA
>LUCW03001939.1:52500-75000 GCA_001586965.3 Sphaeroforma sirkka | reverse complement strand
TATGATAGTATCTATACCTATTTTTATACTTGTTGTACCTATTGAGTAGACTTATATGATAATATCTATACCTATTTTTATACTTGTTGTACCTATTGATATGATAATATCTATACCAATTTTTATACTTGTTGTATCTATTGAGTAGAGTTGTATGATAATATCTGTACCCCTTTTTATACTTGTTGCACCTATTGAGTAAAACTTATATGATATTATCTATACCTATTTTTATACTTATTGCACCTGTTGAGTAGACTTATATGATAGTATCTATACCTATTTTTATACTTGTTGTACCTATTGAGTAGACTTGTATGATAATATCTATACTTATTTTTAATACTTGTTGTACCTTTTGATGAATTATGTGATAATATATATACCTATTTTCAAACTGCTTGTACCTATTGGGTAGACTGATATGATAATATCTATACCTATTTTTATACTTGTTGCACCTATTGAGTGAACTTAAATGATGATAATATCTATACCTATTTTTATACTTGTTATACCTATTGAGTAGACTTATATGACAACATCTATACCTTTTGTTATACTTGTACCTATTAAGTAGACTTGTATGATAATATCTATACCTACTGAGTGGTCTTTTGTTATAACATCTATACACATTGAACAGTCTATTCATCCGTCTCTTCTGTTCGTGGCTGGGGTTGGTCGTTGTGTGTCTACGAAGGACATGTTTCATTTATTTTATTTGTGCCGTCATCTGTCGACGTCCCTCATTGTAGTACTTTAGTATGTTTTAAATTGTTCGTTTGTTATGACATATATGGCTTGAAAGGACCGTAACATGTTTTATATTATTTTCTTTGTTGTTGTCATGTTTGATAGTTCTTTAGTACTTTGATATTGTTTATTTGTTACTATATTGCCATCCACACTCTTTCATCATCCTAATTATATCGGCTGGGGCCGGTCGTTGTACATCTACGAACAACTTGGTCCCATTCAATACCTCACAATCATCCGTTCAGTGTCTAGCCCTGCACGTTTGTCGCCGGGTGCAGTGCTCTGTGCATTGCCACAGTCCTTCTTTGCATCTCAGTTGCTGCGTACAGTACCATGCACCCCTACTGCCTAATGGCTGACTATCCAGTTCCACCCAATGGTCTGGGCTGCATGCGCTGTCCCCCATTTAGTACCAGATCTCCTCTCTATAAGCCCTGCCCCGTCCCGCTCGGCGTCTCTGGTCGGCGTCGTTGTTGTGGCCGTACAGTGCCTCGCACACATCGTCCTGGCTGTACGGCTGCCCATTGGCCATCTTCTCCAGGAGTATCATGACCTCGATCCAGTTCTCATTATCCACTGGCAGCACCCCGTCTACGCCCTGCACCGGGATGATGTTGGAGCAGTTGGGCTGCGCCGCAATACCCCAGCCGAAGCAGCCATTCCAGATGACCCAGGTGTCTGGGAAGATGGTGGCGATGTCTGTGGGGGTCAGGTCTGAGTCCCATACGTCGTATGGGCAGGTGGTGTCGTGGGTGGGGGTGGAGTGGGTGACGATAATGACCGCACCCTTGCGGCAGCGGCTGTTGATGCGGTCTAGCTGATCCTTGGACGGGTTGTTGACCTTGACACATGAGTTGTTGCCGTACGCGCGCTTGCACTTGTCGAAGATGTGCGCACACTTGGCCACCACTGTGCCGTGGTCACGCTCTCCGTGGAAGCAGACGACGTACACCTTGTTCGGCTTGTGGGGTGCGATGCAGATGGTCGGCTCCTCTTCTTCGGCCCTGCGGCGGTCAAAAAGTGTGGGTAGTGTGTTAAAGCCTGCAATGTCGGAGAAGCCACTCTCGTCATCGATGCAGACAGACGCGATATCGTCGGCGATGGCGTTGTCCTGGCAGTTGCACCCGCACCTGTCCTTAGGCACACACTGGGCCGTGCCTGTGATGGGATCGATGATGCACCGCTCATCCTCCAGGCATTGGTCGCAAGGGTCCATGGCCTCTGACGTCGACGGTTGCTCACTGGTCGAGGTGACGGTGTCAGTTGATGATGTGGTGGTCATATCTGTTGCACTACTCATATCAGTAGAGCTGCTGGTAGTATAGTCTGTTGAACTACTCATGTCAGTAGAGCTGCTGGTAGTATAGTCTGTTGAACTACTCATGTCAGTAGAGCTGCTGGTAGTATAGTCTGTTGATCTACTCATGTCAGTAGAGCTGCTGGTAGTATAGTCTGTTGAACTACTCATGTCAGTAGAGCTGCTGGTAGTATAGTCTGTTGAACTACTCATGTCAGTAGAGCTGCTGGTAGTATAGTCTGTTGAACTACTCATGTCAGTAGAGCTGCTGGTAGTATAGTCTGTTGAACTTCTCCTATCAGTAGAACTGCTGGTAGTATAGTCCGTTGTACTTGTACTGTGTTCTGTCGTACTTGACTCCATTGTGGATGCGCGGCACTGCTCCTCAAAGTCCATGCACGAGCTCCCGTCTCCATAGAACTCACCAGAGCAGCCCTCTTTACCAATACCATCCATACAGTAATCGCCCATGCAACACGCACCAATGCTGCGACGACACTCAGCACCTTCATTGTCACAGGTAGAGCCATGTCCATAAAAATTTCCGGTGCAGGCATCCTCACCAATGCCATCCATGCAAGATTCGTCCATGCAACATGCACCAACGCTGCGACGACATTCAGCACCCTCATTGTCGCAGGTAGTATCTGGACCAAAGAATGTACCAGTGCAGCTATCCTCACCAATACCGTCCACACAACTATCGTCCATGCAACACGCACCAACGCTGCGACGGCATTCAGAGCCCTCATGGTCACAGGTAGTATCTGAACCAAAGAATGTACCAGTGCAGCTATCCTCACCAATACCATCCATACAACTATCGTCCATGCAACACGCACCAACGCTGCGACGGCATTCAGCGCCCTCATTGTCGCAGGTAGTATCTGGACCAAAGAATGTACCAGTGCAGCTATCCTCACCAATACCGTCCATACAACTATCGTCCATGCAACACGCACCAATGCTGCGACGACACTCAGCACCCTCATTGTCACAGGTAGAGTCTGGGCCAAAGAATGTACCAGTGCAGCTATCCTCACCAATACCGTCCATACAACTATCGTCCATGCAACACGCACCAATGCTGCGACGACACTCAGCACCCTCATTGTCACAGGTAGAGTCTGGGCCAAAGAATGTACCAGTGCAGCTATCCTCACCAATACCATCCATACAACTATCGTCCATGCAACACGCACCAACGCTGCGACGACACTCAGCACCCTCATTGTCACAGGTAGAGTCTGGGCCAAAGAATGTACCAGTGCAGCTATCCTCACCAATACCGTCCATACAACTATCGTCCATGCAACACGCACCAATGCTGCGACGACACTCAGCACCCTCATTGTCACAGGTAGAGTCTGGGCCAAAGAATGTACCAGTGCAGCTATCCTCACCAATACCGTCTATACAACTATCGTCCATGCAACACGCACCAATGCTGCGACGACACTCAGCACCCTCATTGTCACAGGTAGAGTCTGGGCCAAAGAATGTACCAGTGCAGCTATCCTCACCAATACCGTCCATACAACTATCGTCCATGCAACACGCACCAATGCTGCGACGACACTCAGCACCCTTATTGTCACAGGTAGAGTCTGGGCCAAAGAATGTACCAGTGCAGCTATCCTCACCAATACCATCCATACAACTATCGTCCATGCAACACGCACCGATGCTGCGACGACACTCAGCACCCTCATTGTCACAGGTAGTGTCTGGACCAAAGAATGTACCAGTGCAGCTATCCTCACCAATACCATCCATACAACTATCGTCCATGCAACACGCACCAACGCTGCGACGGCATTCAGCGCCCTCATGGTCACAGGTAGTGTCTGAACCAAAGAATGTACCAGTGCAGCTATCCTCACCAATACCATCCATACAATTATCGTCCATGCAACACGCACCAACGCTGCGACGGCATTCAGCGCCCTCATTGTCGCAGGTAGTGTCTGAACCAAAGAATGTACCAGTGCAGCTATCCTCACCAATACCGTCCATACAACTATCGTCCATGCAACATGCACCAATGCTGCGACGACACTCAGCACCCTCATTGTCACAGGTAGAGCCGTGTCCATAAAAATTTCCGGTGCAGGCATCCTCACCAATGCCATCCATGCAAGATTCGTCCATACAGCAAGCTCCCGCTGCTCGACACTGATCTCCAACCATAGCACACATAGATCCGGGGCCGAAGAAGTAGCCCATGCATGAATCTTCCGTTGTACCATCATCACATGTGCCTGCGTCCTCGGTGCAACATGCGCCTGTTTGAGGCATGCACGTGTATTCGCCATCACCCAGTGGCTCGCAATCGTGGTACTCAGGACAGGGATTGTACTCACATGGGTATGCCGGCATGCACATATATGAACCTGTGCCATCCAGGGCACAAATCTCGCCCGCAGGACATGTGTCTGACTGACAGATGTCAACACACTCGTGTCGCTCCGGATATCCTTCTGGGAGTACGTTGCAGTACTGTGAGATACTATCACACATACCCTCCACACATATGTCTTCGCATAGAATACCGGCACCATCTTCGATGCAATATTGCGTTGCTTGATCGCATGCTAGCGGATAACACACTGGTCTGCACATGTATTGTCCTCCCATGCCCGGCATGTGTTCACACACGGTATGTTCCTCACATGGGCTTGATACACAAGCATCAATAAGTTCACATTCGTAGTTCCCTTGCCCGAGGTCAATGCACTGGTGGTGCTCGTCGCAGGGGTTGAAGTCGCATTGGTTCATGGGCATGCAGACGAATCCACCCATTCCATCGAGAGCACAGATCTCATGGTCTGAGCATCCTGCATTGTCGCATATGGGTCGGCATTCGAATCCTGAGGCATCCTGCATATCACCAGCAAGCACAATACAGTGCTCTGATACTGGATCGCAACTTTCGGGTCGGCAAATGTTCTCACAGTGCCAGGCCATATCATCTTCTACACAGTACTGCATAGCTGGGTCGCAAGCGGCTGGGTGACACACCGGTTTGCAGTGGTAGTTGTTGGTAGTGCTGTCAGGAATGCAGATCTCTGCGTCGGACATGCATGGTTGGCTGATGCAAGGATCTCGTTCAACACACGTGAAACTTCCAGTGTTATCCAATACACAGTCCTGAGTAGTGGAATCGCATGGTGAAGGCTCATCACACAGTCCTTTACAGAAATAGCCTCCTGTATGGTCGAGTTCACATACCTCTGACATCATATCGCATGTGTTTTCGTTACATATATCCTTGCAGTAGAAGCTACCAGTTTCATCTAATTCGCATGTTTGTGACATCATGTCACATGGAGCATTATCACATATCGGTCGACAGTAATAGCTGCCCGAGCCATCGGGTTCGCAGGTCTCTGACATCATATCGCAAGCGTTCTCATCACAAATCGGATTACAATAGTAACTTCCTGTACCATCCGGGACACAGGTTTCGGACATGATATCACACGTGGTCTCGTCGCAAATGTCCTTGCAGTAAAAACTACCGGTGCCATCTAACTCACAGGATTGTGACATCATATCACATGACGTATCGTCGCATTTTGGCTTACACTGATAACTCCCAGTCCCGTCCAATTCACAAGTTTCAGACATCATATCGCAGGTGAACTCGTCGCAAATGGGTTTGCAGTGGAAGCTGCCTGTGCCATCCAATTCACAGACTTCTGTCGACATATCACATGAGCTCTCGTGACAGATCGGTTTGCATTGATAATTTCCTGTTCCATCTGGCTCGCATATTTCGGACGTCATGTCGCAATTATGTGAATCGCAGATGGGCTTACACTCAAAACCGCCGGCCCCATCATAAAGCAACACACAGTTTTCTTCCATATAATTACATGTCTGTTCGTTGCAAATATCCACGCAGTAATAGCCACCTTCCATTGTTTGACATACCGAGCTGTCATTATCACATGGGTTGTTCAGACATGCATCACGCTCCTGGCAGTAAAATCCGCCGGCATAGTCGAGTATGCAATCCTGAGTAGTCTCATCACACTCACAGATTGATCGACAGGTATAAGCTCCAGCGCCATCAACTTCGCACACCTCCGACATCATGTCACATGCTGACTCATCGCATATTGGTTTACAGATGAACCCACCAGCTCCGTCGAGTTGACATACATCAACGGCGTAATCGCACGTTTGAGCATTACATATATCTCGGCAGATATGTTGTCCGTCAGCTTGAGGTTCGCATCTGGTGGAGACAAAGTCGCAGGGGGAATGATAGCAAGGATCAGTTGGGACACACTCAAACGTGTATATGTCCATAGTTCTGCATTCCTCATTTGCCATACACGGAGTACTGTAGCATGGATCTATTGGTCGACATTCGACTCCGCCCATCATGTCTAACTCACACGAGTGTGTTGATAGATCACAGTTACTTGCATTGCATATGTCCTCACATACAAATTCATTAGGTAGGTAGGGCTCCTGCGATATACAGATTTGCAAGTTCTCATCGCATGACGAGTTCAAGCAAGGGTCTTCGTGTGGAACACAAACGTAGTCTTCCTGTGAGTCTCGTACGCATATCATGTCGGCGCTGCATGGTATTACATCACAACCTACGTTTTTGTGGCAATAGTATCCATTGCCGTCACTCTCGCAACGTTCGTCCGCATTGCATGGATTGCTGCTACAGTCACTAACCTCTTGGGCATATACGTGTTGTACAGCCACAAGAAGCGCTAGTAGTATATAGAGTGGTCGTATAGCTTTAGCAAATATCATGGTGTACGGTTTGAGTCTAATTCTATTTTAAACAAAAGCTTATTTGTTTTGTGAGCATATAATCACGGCAGTGACCTCCTTAAGTAGTACAGGTTGCTTACACATCCCGCAATCGTATTCGACTCCTATGCTTCATTTCTTCCACCCGTTCAACAAGGCCGTAACACAAAACAATTTGCTCATTTCTTTGGATTCCAGATACAGATTCAGAGGCGTGATAGAATGTATTGGTGACACGCAACGCAAGGTAGGAATTATCCTTTTCTCTTAGATCCAACTCGAATGTGTGTTAATACGAGTATCACTCTGAAAGCGATATTAAACTTTCTCGAGCAAAATTTTAACGTTTGCGCTACTTGGTGAGCAAGCCCCCTTCCGGACAATTGCTTTAACAGTCACGCCTGTCACAGTTTCTCCAAAAGAGCTGATGACGATTGCATAGTTTAGAAATATCATACATCAATATGTACCATACTTTCCCGAGGTTTCAACAAATTTCAAACTATTGCAGATTGCGTTGGAGCGGTTGGACAGAAACATTTCCTTCTCAGAGTAATTGCAACACAGAAGCTTTGTACATCTATACAATGACATTCCACAGAGAGAGTCAAGGCCCGATTCGTTCAGGAGGGAAGAAGTCACGAAGGGCCCCTTCGTCTCATATTAGTTCGTCTCACATGAAAAATATATAAAACAGTCTTTTTTATATATAAAATAAGTTGTTTGTGACTTTGTGTGTTGATACTGTTGACATTTGAGTTATTAACAAATTATTTACATAAATACACATAGCCTTCTGAAAATTAAACAAAATACAGGAGACAAAAAAGGAAGCGGCTTTCTTCTGTTACAATAGACCAATGAAATAGTAATAAAGTGAAAAACATGTAGAGAATTTATTTGTACATATTGCGTTGTGAGTGATGCGACTGTTGAATGCTTACTGTGGGTTTTTTTTATAGGTTTGTAAATAATTTTAATTTTTACTCTCCACCAGTAGATTATACTCTCCAGACTCGAGATTAGAGTACCTGTACACTGTACAGGGTCAAAATTATGTATGTATATAAATTATAAAGCAACTGGTCAAATTGAAAAATATTTCAAATATTTCGCATGACCATTCGGCTGTCTAACCTCAAACCGCATTCCGTTAGAACCTTTATTTATACTTTTAAAAACCCTTATACGGTGCTTTGTATGTTCTTACGTGCACCTTGCGGGTCTAAAAGTTTAAAAGAACTTAGGTAGGTCCCTCTAATCACATTATAACCGTTATAACGTTTTAAAATTGAGAAAAACGTATATACATCGAATACACAAGATATACGCTTACGCCCTACGCTCAAGGTTTAATGGAATGTTGGTCCCTGATCGCCTATTTTCAACCCCCCTGTCCGATACAGTGATACTGATTAGCTGATTTTGCGAGTCTGCTCACGGTCCTCACGCCTCAGTCCTCACTCTGCGACTCTGCGTGCCTGCGATTAGCTGACTATGTATTTATTTACGAATTCGACTTCACTCTTCCGACTTCCCATCATGTCATTTTTATTTATTTATTTTTTTCATTTTCATTTATTTATTTTTTAAAGCACCATAGGGCATAGGGTCAGCCTGTCACCACTCACAGTTATGAGTCACCCCAGAGAGTCAGAGACCTCAGGGGCCAGAGGAATGTAATCAGTTGTTTGGTTTGTTTGATTAAAATAAATAAATCTATATGTATCTAGTTACTTATATCTATAAATAGTTTCTAATTCAGAAGGCTATGAAGTACTATTTTATTTTTATTTACTTTCAAAACTTTATAGATGTATTTACTTACTGCTCTAGTCTACTACACAGCACAATATTTTTTTTTTTTAAATTAATAACTAAATACACTGGAGACTAGAGACTGGAGTCTTGGAGACCGGAGAGTGGGGTGTGGGAGTCTGGAACTATAATTTGTTTTAAAAAAAACACAACACATTCGTTTTGTGAAAACCTCCGGGAGAAAATGGAATGTCAATAAAATTAAACTTCATATCAGTGTCTCTGTTTTCAGGTTTGTGCTTTACCCCAGTCAAGAGAGTGTCAACAGAGGCCAGAATCAGACTCCAGGGCCTACTCTCTTTCTAGTTCAGAGAGAGTCAGAGAGTAGAGAGAGAGAGGGGTGAAGAATTTTGGTTAAAAAGAAAAACAAGAAAAATGAGGGAATATACAAGTATGTAAATTTGACTAAATATGTGTATAATGTGGGAATTTTTTATCTGAGCACTATGATTTTAATATAAAAAACAATAGAGTATACATAATACTTAATTTGACAGTGTAAACTCTAAACTATGTACAATAATGTGAGAATAGTTCGGGTGTGTGTATTTTAAAAATGTGTTTCCTAAACAGTGAACAACCCCACCCCCCCCAAAATAAATAAACAACAATAAATACCTCTCAAGAGTTGTGGAATTTTAAATAATACTGTAGCGCACTGTGGTGGTTAAATTTGGGTAAAAAAAACTGAGGAATGTTGATACAGTGGCGACAAATTCCAACGCTAGAGATGGATAAAAATATTTCCAAAACTAACTGCAAACAATATTTTCCACACGCTACTACTACTCATTCCACCCCATGAGTATACAAAGCGATAGTCGAGAGTTGCGAATTTTCCTCCACGGCTTCACGCTGCTGCAAGCCTAAACGCGATCGCTTGCAACTGCATAGAGCGCACGTATTGTCATTCCCAAATTCGAGTGGTTGTTGAGTCCAAGCACATACGTTGATCTACGATAGCGTAGCTACATCTGGATTTTGGCAGGCGATTTATCCAAGCATCAGATATGAAATAAGCCTCTAATCACGTCCGATATGAATAAGCCTCCCTTCAGTATAAAGTACTACTGCACCGAGGTTTACAAGCCCTATAGAAGGAATGAACCACCGCCGCCACCCAGCTTCCGCTTCTTTTTCGGCCGCGCAATTCCATTCAGAATCGATCCATTGTTCTGTCCTAATTCTTGTAACTGCGCAAGGATAGCGATATTGCGATACAGAAAGTTAAACGGAGTAAACAAACACACTTTTACCGTTCGAACGATCAGAGTTTCAATACGCCGCTGTGTGTGAGAGACACAATCGTTACCTAAAACGTATTGAACACTTTAAAACTCGAGCATTGCCATGCCAATTCTTGAATTGGGAGTTGAGTTGTATATCAGCCACGAAACTACTGGTACAGGCCAGATTTTGCCTATTTTAAGTAAACAAGCACACACACACTCGGCAGCTCTGGACGTTGTAGGTCCATACAGCAGAAACGGGCAAGCTGAATGAGCGGACGAGAGTGCCAGTTGAACGCGCACGCGCAAAAGGCACTAATACTATAACACACAATCGACTCACCGGTTGCGACATGTTCAGGCTGGTCTCTGCACTGCTGGCAAAGAACGGGAGGGCGGATCGGTTATTCCGGCTGACATCTAGGTCACTCGCCGAGTCCTTCCTGCGGGGTATACTGTACATGGCCGGGTTGAAAACCTTGACTGGGGCGGCCTGTGCCTGTCTGTGCCTGCTCAGACTCATGCCCACACTCACGCTCTCATGGGCAAGCACTCCATCGAACGACGCGTCTGCGCCGGCTATCCAGCTGTCGTTGCGACTGTGTGCGCGACTACCACCTGCACCAGACAACGTAAGCGTTAACTCAGCACACGAGGACACAGAAGCTCTATAGTGGATCTGCAGAACGCATACGGATTGTTCAATTCATGTGCATGAACTATCATTGTATATATGCCCGAGCTATTGTTAGTGAGCTTACACGGTTCATATATGCTTTAAAACTTAAAAAAAATACAATGTCCATATACATATACATACACATATACATATACATATACATATACATATACATATAAACATGCATATATCCATACACATACCCATACACACACACACACACACACACGCACACAAACACAAACACAAACACACACATATATATATATACTCATATATATATATATACATATATACAAACATATATTTTCCTTAGCTGACACTTATGCGGACTTGAAGAAAGGCACGCGCACATACAAGCACACCCACCGCACCTTTCTTGTGGCACCTCATCTTCCGCTGCCCGGCTGTGTTGGCTGTCCTGGCAATGTTATCCCTTAAGTGCTTCTCCATGTTCACAAAGTCTCTGTACACCGTCGGGCCACTCACAGTGGGCGCCTCCTCCGTCTGCGACGTCTCACTCGCCACACGCTCAGAACCATCCACACCCACACCCACACTCACCCCACGCGCTTGTCTGCACGCAGAGATGGTCGTAGCAGCCGTGTCTGATGGTGCTGTGCCTTTGTCTGTGTCTTTGGGTCTTTTCTTGACCCCTTTCCGCTTGTCCTTGCTGCGTGCGCGGTGTGTGATCCAGTTGTCGCCACTCACATCGACGTCAGCGCCTGCACTAGCTGTGCTACTTACCCCCCCACCCATACGCATACCATCGCCTGACGCCTTGGTGGGGCGTTTGCTTTGTTTCTGCATGTTCTGCTTTGTGTGTTGACTGCCCTTCTGCGTGTTGTTGTCTGTGTGGTTGGGGTTGTGTCGGTCGCTCGTGTCCATTAGTATCGCCCCCGCATTGTCTCTATAGGTAACGGGTGCTGCTGAGTTCTCCACAGGAGCGTCTGCATGCCCAACCCCTCCTGCACCCACACCCACACCCTGGGTCTCCTCTGCGCTGCTTGCACCTGCCCTTGTCTTCCCCAGGGCATTTGCAGGCTGCGTGTCCTGGTCGGTGGGGTCTCGGTCACTCGTCGGACTTTCTAACTCTGCGCCGCACTCGCCCGTCAATGTATTGTTGGCTGCTTTGTCGGCTACCGCCTGGCCAGTTGTAGTTACAGCACTTGTTGTCACAGACTCCATTGTATTCGTGGGTGCCGTGGCAGCTTCGTTCTTTCTCTTGGCCTTTCTTGTATTCTTATTCGGAGCGGCCGCCTTATCTCGCTTCCCATTGGCGTTTGCTGTACCCTTATCTTGTTTCTGATTGGGTGATAGTATCACTTCCTCACTATTTCCAGCCCCATCCGTCCCATGGTTAGCATCCGCGCCTTTATCGCGCGCCTTAGCAAGTACCGAACTTCTCTTCGCATCGGGTCGTACACTCGCACGTCCCGGAATAACCGTCTTGTGCGTGTTCTTCTTCGCGCGGTGTGTGTGTGCATGCGTGCGTGCGTGTGCCTGAGGCAGCCGCTGCGTGTGTACAGGTAGCAGACCCTCTATGTCGGCGTCGTCCTCGCTTTCGCTCACGTAGGTGGTGTTCTTGAGCTGTTGTGCGTGGACCTTAGCCGTCATCAGCAGCGTGTCACAGCACATCTCCAGCGCCAGCCGCTGGCTGTTGTAGTCCTTGATAGCCTCAAACACTTCTGCGCTGTTAGTAGAGGAAGACCAACCAGTCACATTATGAGAAACAGCCCGCACGGATGGGCATAAGGCACAATGCATGCAGGTGCAGAGACACAAACGAACTAGCACAAGGCACAATATATGCAGGTGCAGAGACACAAAACGAACTAGCACAAGGCACAATATATGCACAAACGGATATGCACAAGTGGATTAGCACAAGGCACAACTCAAACGAACGCGCACAAACGGATATACACAAACGGATTAGCACAAGGCACAACTCAAACAAACGCGCACAAACGGATATGCACAAACGGATTAGCACAAGGCACAACTCAAACGAACGCGCACAAACGGATATGCACAAACGGACTAGCACAAGGCACAACTCAAACGAACACGCACAAAAGGATATGCACAAACGGATTAGCACAAGGCACAACTCAAACGAACACGCACAAACGGATATGCACAAACGGATTAGCACAAGGCACAACTCAAACGAACACGCACAAACGGATATGCACAAACGGATTAGCACAAGGCACAACTCAAACAGATGTGCATCAGCACGTTTGTAGTTCTCGGAAGTGTGGCACGAATCAGACACGGAGCGTACAACTCAACCGCACACGCACACGCACGCACACGTCGACGACAAGCACACACGGCACTCGCCTAACACGGGTCAACGGGTAGCATTACTTGTAACTAATTAACACTACTTTGAACTAATTGGCACTGTCATTAGCATTACTTGAAACTAGGGTTTACACTTTAAGGTATTCTAAACGCCGTCTCCCCATACACTGTGGACCGTCTTCCACCGCTCGCGAGGACTGATTTGACACGCACACAATCAAACGAAGTGTATATGCACACAGAAAGAGACATACGACACACGCACACATGCACACACGCATGCACACACACTCATGCACACACACGCATGGATACACACTCATGCACACACACATAAACACACATTCATGTACACAGATAAAGACACACACATACACACATGCACACACACGTATACATACACACACATGCACACATACGCATACACACACAAACATGCGCACACACGCATCCATACATACACATGCACACACACGCATGGATACACACGCATGCACACACATACATATCAATCTCTAATGCTGAGCGTGCGCGGGCGATTTCCAGTAGCCGCACCGACAACGTTGGGTTATGCTTGTGCTTGATCTGATTAGATGAGAGCGCAATGGTATGAGTGTCCATGGATGTGTGTCAGAGCAATAGAGACAGATGGTTTCAGGCGCAGACAGCCACTCGATTCTAACCATAACAGGCGAATTCATAAACAGCAGCTCAGGCATGCACACACGTACACACACACATACATAAACAGCAGCTCAGGCATGCACACACGTACACACACATATACATAAACAGCACCGATTGCACACGCACACAGGAAAATCGCCTGCTGTGTGTGTATGTAAACGTATGTGTGCGTATGCCTGCTGTGCGTGTACAGTGTGTATGCTAATTAGACTACCATGCACATACTTATGCATGAGAGTAATCCCTTGATCAACCATCGACCTGTGACTACGTGACTACTGTGTGGTGCTGCAGCAGATAAAACGCTCCCACATATCATCGGATTGGGCACAGAACCTGATAGTGCTCTACTACACATAACACAGACACAGACACAGACACACACACGTGTACATACATCACACACACACACACACAGACACACATGTGTGTGTACATCCATCGTTTATGAGTGTTATAGATTTACGCCAACATCTCATACCACAGCCATGTTCATCTGTATAATCTCTTGCGATCTCCGTTTCGTATCGGCTCTCATTGTTTCAATTGACGCATTGATATCAATGAGAGGCACAACCTGTGAGTAACGATGATAAAGATACAACCACTATCAATACCACACACACAACAGCAACAACACGCCAGCCCACTGCAGTGTGGTTCACTCCGTACGTATGCACACGCATATATATATATATATATATATATATAAAATAAAAATAAATATAAATATATAAACATATCCAGACAAAACAAAATAGCAGCATGTATGCTCACAAAAATATAATGCATTTAGCTTTTGAAAAAGTATACATATACATATACATATACATATACATATACATATACATATATATATATATATATATATATATATATATATATATACATATACATATACAAAACGCTTGTCAAGTATAACGCTAATCAGATGAATGAAGAAAGCCTTGGAATGGCAGTTAGTTGTAACATGCGAAGGCATATATTGCATGTGCATATGCCGAACCTGCACACTCTTATCCATCTTCTGCATAACTGGTGTGCGATTGTCACAACTCCTGCCAGTTCTATCGCAAACACTTACAATATATATGTGTGTATATGTGTATATGTTACACAAGTATGTGTACATATGTACATTTAAATACAAATGTATATTTCAATACGTATTTGTAAATATTTATATGTTATACATATACTTATATGGATATGTATATAGATATGTATATATGAATATGTTTATATGTATATGTATACTTATTTGTATTTACATTGTTATATGTGTGTAAGGTGCCTATACTTACCTGCATAGGCATTCCATTGAACTCTGAGGCGGTGATGTACTCCTTGAGATCTTCGATCTTTGCTGTCAGCTCTGCGACATTGTACTGCGCACGCACTACAAACGTATCGCATGAGCAGAAGATTAGCAAACACAACTGAGACGGTTTTGGGTTCAGAGTTTTAGGGTGTAGGTTTGGATGTTTTAATGGAATGGGGGGAATGATCTATAATCAATTGTATCAACATTTGGACACGTGAACAAACTCAAACCCAAACACACACACACACACGACTACATCATCAACAAACAAAAATACACAAAGACACACATACACATATATATATACATACACAAACACACGCGCACACACACACACATATATATATAAATATATACATAAATATAATATTTACATACACTCACACACACACACACACACATATATATATATATATATATATATATATATATATGCATAGATTATACATATACGTCTATATTTACAATATGAGAAGGTACATACATACATACATACATACAGATACACGGAAGTATATACATCGAGACACATAGAGACTCACTCACTCAAACGCACGCGCATACAGGACACACACAGTATATGCGCGTGTTTTTCTAAATATCTATATACATATATGTGTGTGTAAATGCATAAACCTATATATATATATATAAACTATATACATTATATATATATATATATAATATATATATATATATATATATATATATATATATATATATATATATTATATGTATGGATTAATACATATATATGTCTGTATTTACACAATATGAGAAGGTGCATACATGCATACATACATACGGATGCACGGAAGTATATACATCGAGGACACATAGGGACTCACTCACTCAAACGCAACGCATATACGGACGCACACGGTGTATGCACGTGTTTCTAAATGTTTATATACATATATATGTAAATACATAAACTATATATAATATGCATAAACTATATATATATATATGTATATAATATATATATTATATATGTACATCATCATCACACACGTATCAACATATAATATGTATATATATATAACATGTATATATATGTATATATATAATATAATATATATAATATGTGCTAAGCTTATAATATAAATATATGTATATGCTATATGAATAATGAGTATGTATACATATGAATAATACATATGCATGCATACGTACATGCATTGCATATGCAAGGTATATATAATAATATAATATATATATACATATTACATAATATTATATATTTATATGCAACACACATATATATAATATTATATAATACATGCATATGCAATATCCATATGTCATGTGCACACATGCATATATGTACATGTATTGTGTGTGTATGTTTGTATATATATATATGTAATAATATATATATATATATATATATATATATATATATGCATACATATATATATAATGCACATTAATATATATATATGTAATATATATATATATATATAATATATATATATAATATGCATTTTAATAATAATATAACATATATATATATATATATATATATATATATATATATATATATATATATATATATATATATATATATATATATATATATATATATATATATATATATATATATATATATATATATATATATAACAATATATGTTCCATATTTGACAATTTCAAAGCCGAGTAGTGTACTGTTGTACCAGACATCCAAAGTGAAGTCAAACTCATCGGTCAACTAAATCTGGTATCTGATACATATATGTACCATTATTCCCCCACATATACTCGAGCTCAAAGAGATGTTCTCATATCCAATGACTTGATATTGAAAATACTGAGCATTCCCGATCAGTCCCATCACCAAAATACAAAACGGCACTGGACACTATCACGAAGAGTTGCGTACATTTCTCGAGCTTAGCTTTTCGAAGCTCTTCTCGCAGTGCATCGCAATTGATGTTGTACGCTATCAGATCCAACTCTTCTGCACCAGACCATCTGGTGCTTGGTTGGAGCTGGGCCGTTTTCCCAGCATGTTTGGGGTTAGCTGATTTTCTCGCATGCGGGTTGGTATATGACTTGGATTTCTTCCCTGATTTAGCATGAGGCTTGCTCATAACTGCACACCACAATAGTATGTAGCGTATATGCGAGTGACTATGTACACTAACTAAGCGTGTCGTGATAGATGAACGTGTATATGTAAATAATACCGCCTTAACCAAAGACTAAATAAATAGAAGATACTTGTACAAGCTACTAATGAAGACCAACATATGTATGTGTGATGCGTCAAAAATAGAGATTGTCAGTGTTTTACAAATGCTCTATTAAAAATGTACTGGAAAAGCTTTTTAGCCGAGTATATCCATCTCATCGATTACGCGCCAATTCGTAACCGCATCGCTTCGGACGTAATGTCGAAAACTTTTGTGTGACTTTCTATTGAGTATGAAATAACAATATTACAATTACTGTCATTTCATTGATAGATATTTATATATATTGCATTGACTGACTGATGAGTTAAATAACTATCAATGACTTAAATAAATGCCACAGCCGCGGAACTAAAAATAGAATACTCGCATCTTATTCACAGGAGACTATTCACTATTCCCAAAAGGGCTGGCTCAGTCAGACTGTCAGTGGGTCAGTGACTCTCCCGTACGAACCTTCTTGCCTGTGTGTGGACTGTGGAATCACAATACAATGACTCAATGAGGCAAATATATATCTGTGTGTTCGGCATACGACACTCCTTTAATACCGACTGCCTGCCTATACAGCAAACTCCACTAACCCGTTTGGTCGTGTAGCCTCTAGTTCGCCCTTGCAGTGTCTTTGGGACTATTGGTGTTGCTTACCTCTGTAGTAGCAGAGTAAACACATAGCTCTGAACAGTTTACTGCCTGTAATATATACCTGTAACTCTGAACAAACCACTATTCAAAACAACATGTTGTCGCTCGGTCGTCTGCGTGCGTTGAACACGGCCAGAGGTGTCAGTAGCGTGCCGCGTCTGTTGAAGTTCTCGCCTACACTGGTACATGGTAAGTCTCTATAGCTCATGTTTGTAGTAAATTTAAGTGGGTGTTTTAGACTCTTGGGTAATAGTACTGGTACTCGAACAGTATGTGGGGTGATAGTGCTTGAGTGCGCTTCTTTTGTGTCAGATAGTATGAGGACAGCCTATTAGCAATTCTGTGCTATCGACGGTAGATCTTTGCATCTCTCATTCAGACTATATATATATATATATATATATATATATATATATATATATATATATATATATATATATATATATATATATATATATAATTATATATATTTATATATATATATATATATACATATACATACATGCACATCATATATATATATATATATATATATATATATATATATATATATATATATATATATATATATATATATTATATATGCATGTATGTATGCACGCAACGCATGTATGTATATATTATTGTTGTGTATGTAAATATGAATTATTGTGTATGTATGTATGCATGTTTGTATGTATTCATACATGTATGAATGTATGTATGCATTCATTCATGTTTTTATGTATGTATGTATGTTTGAATGTATAATGTTCATATATTTATATATATATATATATATTATGTATGCCTGTTTGTTTTACTTATGGTAATCATCATGGATAATGGTTGTAAAACACACATGCACAATATACATATACACATACACACACACACACAGACAGACGGAGAGAGACACACACATACATATACATATATATATATATATATATGGACACACACACACACATCTATATATATATATATATATATATATATATATATAATTCTATATATACATTTATAAATATAGATATATAGTTGTTAACACACAATTGTAAACACAAACACACACACACACACACACACACACACGTATGTATATATATATATATACATTTATTCATATAGTTAAATGGTTGTAATCACACATACACAAGCACACACACACACACACACACACACACACACACACACACACACACAATAATATATATATATATATATATGTACAGAGATACACATACACACAGATGTATATATATATATATATATATATATATTTATATTAGTATATAATATAAATATAAATAAGAGTATGCATGCATGTATATATATATATATATATATTATGTTATTATCCCAGACATATACAAATCCGCCTGAAATTTTTTACTTATCGGATTGCACAATAGGTTGAAGCTTCTTCACTTGTTTCATCAGCTTAGTTCCATGTATTTAAATATAGCACACTCTATGTTTTGCCTTCAGGTCAGCGTCATATGTCGGACGTTCGCACCAATAAAACAAAGGACATCGACATGAACGAATTCTCGCGGGTGATGGATGCGAATGCCACCACCTTCTTCCTGACGGAGATGGTGCGTGGCTACATGGTGACGTTGGACTATTTCTTCCGTGAGCCTCCCACTCTGAACTATCCCTTCGAGAAAGGTCCTCTTTCCGCTCGATTTAGGTAAGGCAGGGTTTAGGGGTTTGTGTTTGTGTACATGGTGGTGCTATATACTGTGACTGATGTCCGGGATGGACTTGTGGATTATCGGAAGGTATTGGCAGTTTCCGTGTCTCTGGTTTTCAGGGTCTAGGGTTTTAGGGTTTAGATTATATCGATATGTGTACTTGCGCTCGAGCACCTGATTGTATTTGGGATATAATGTTTCTCATACCAATATATGGTATGTTTGTTTTGATTATATTAGAGAGATATAATTTCCCTCATACAAATACGTGGTATGTGTGTAATTGTGTACTCATATGTATTTGTGGGCTTATATTTTGTGCCTATATTTGTATTGTTGTTCTACGAACGAGTCGTTTATGTATATGTGCCAACACAGATCTATGTGCAACTTAAAGTACCCGATGCACTTCTGGGCATTGCGGGAAACTGATACAGTGAACAATCTTTCTACGGAAGGCTCGACTTAGCAGGTATTAGATGGAAACTTCATTGTTGCGTCTTGATAACATATACGCACGTATATATATATATATATATATAACCATACATGCATACATACATATATATATATATGTATACATGCAAAACATGCATACACATATATATATATTTTTATATATTGTATATATATACGCATTTATGTTTATAAATATATATATATATATATATATATATATATATATATATATATATATATATATATATGTATATACATATATAATATGTTGTGTATATGTTGTATGTGTATGTGTGCATGTATGTGCATGTATGTATGCATATATATATATATGCATGTAATATGTGCATATATGTGTATATATATGTATGTATATGTTTATATTTATATATATATATATATATATATATATATATATATATATATATATATATATATATATATATATATATATATATATATGTATGTATATACATGTATATACATATATATATATTATTTATACATTATTTATAAACATACATATATACACACACACATATATATATATATATATATATATATATATATATAATTGTTGTCTATATTATGTTATAAAAATATTACTTCTCGTCGACCGTGATAATGACTTCTGCCGATACCCCGATGAGACTGCATAGTGCTTTCCGTTAATAGGATCGGATAGTACATACACACATAAGTACATATACATATCTTGCAGTACATATATAATCATACGTGTACATAATAGTAGTATAAACTCACACGCACATGAAAAAAACCGTAGTCCTGTACTTTTCGCTCAAGTGCCTTTGCCTTGTCTACGTACAGAGGTGAGCATGTGCTGCGCCGCTACCCTTCGGGAGAGGAGCGGTGCATTGCCTGTAAGTTGTGTGAAGCTATCTGCCCCGCCCAGGCCATCACCATCGAAGCCGAACCTCGGGAAGACGGAACTCGCCGTACCACGCGTTACGACATCGACATGACTAAGTGCATCTACTGCGGCTTCTGTCAGGAGGTGTGTGTCCGTGCTGTACCTTGTTATGCAGAGCGATCATGATAAGTGTATGTGTGTGTGTATGTGCATGTGCATGTGCATGTGTATTTTTATGTGTATATAGATTATATATATTCATTTGTGTATATTCATTTGTTTATAGTTAGTTTAATCCCGTATGTTAGTGTGCTTCGTATACAATTTCTCGAGGATGAATCTCCAGAGATATGACGGCAGAAGATGTCCCCGTGGTGTGTTGGTGTAAGATCAACATAACTAACGATACATGCCCGTCTGTTGCAGGAGGGGTGTGCGTTTGCGTTGAATACATACCATGTCACCACCTCGTTAGCAATGATGCACACTTACTTTATATCCATGCTCACGCCCATGCTCACGCGTGTATACGTATCCATTAAACATATCTGTGCCGTCTACTGCGTGTCTGTATATGCTTTATTGTGTTGCGAACATTCTAACGCTTGGGTTTGTCACGCAGACTTTGTACTGTTGATTCGAGATCATATGACCTGTGGATCTTCTGGGGGCAGTATCTGTGTTGGGACTGTTGCGCTGCAGATGACGTTTAACATTTAGTTGTGTGTTATTTGTGATCTGTGTGTGCACGTTCGTTGTTTCAACCACTTTGTGTTGCAGACGACACCTTTAACGTTATTCCTTGGACAAGCCTTGTCCCACAATGGAACAATTGTATCAGTGGAAAGGGGGGGGTTTAGAGGTTAAATAAACTCTAAAACTCTAAACCCTAACCCCAGACCTTAAAAGGGTAGTTCTGCTTGGCCTGCTGTTTGCTGAGTATATACCTATCCCACAGTGAGTGAATTCTACGCTGGTCAGACCATCACCAAATGGTCTTACCCTTCTCAAATGCTGATACGTCCTATCATATGTCCTGATATATACACGTTATATTTGCTTCTATTTATATATACATTATATATACATACATTTTATATATATACTTTTATATATAAACACACTTATTTATACGTATCACTAATTGCGCATCGCCCCTTCCCACAGGCCTGCCCCGTGGATGCCATCGTGGAAGGCCCCAACTACGAATACGCTACGGAGACGCACCAGGAATTGCTGTACAACAAGGAGAAGCTCCTGGACAACGGAGATAAGTGGGAGAGTGAGATTGCCGCCAACCTCGTGAAGGAGCACATGTACCGTTAAACGCACCGTGCGTGTACTTGCACGTGTTGTGGACTGATTTGGTGATGGCCTGGAACCAGACCATTGCAGTCGGAGAATGGGCTATCGGAGCGAAGGCGCACCCGTTTCTCCCGTTTTGGACCGACTTGCCCCAAAGGCTATACACACTTCCCTTGTTCAGGGGCAGACCTCGTTGGTAGACTGTGTTTTAGCACTCACTACCACTGTGGGTGCTCCTGAACCATTCAGATTTCTGGACCTCAATATATGTGAAATGCGAATAAAGTAGTCAATCTTTGGTTCGTTCTACATACATGTCCTTTTATTAATGTCAATCTTTGGTAGTTAATCTTTGGTTCGTTGTACATACATGTCCTTTTATTAATGTCAATCTTTGGTAGTTAATCTTTGGTGCCTTGTACAAATAAATACTCTTTAGTGTGACCAACTGT